>CABFOQ010053459.1:50358-78978 GCA_900660455.1 Gephyroberyx darwinii
TGCACGGGTTGTGCATAAACACTTAACACATTACACCTGTGGCTAAAATAAAAGCTGAAATAATGCAAAGTGAAGGTGAGGTGAAATAACCGTTGGCTAAACTTAATATAGAAGTTGTACGTGTGCAGTAGTAATAGTAAAATAATTTAATCTGTTTTTTTTTTAACCTGTGTCCCAAACAGATAACTGTTCTGTCAGGTACAGACTATAATTCACCAGGGATTCAAAGGTTTAAATTTTAATATATATATTAACCAGCATACTGCTACCTGCTAGCATAATGAAGCTTGATAGCTGTTACGATGTCATGATGACCTGCAATTGCTGTACATAAGAGAAAACACCTACACAGACACGAGTAACATATTATACATACAGTATGTGTCATTAAATATACTTAAAGTTTGTGCACTGCACTGCTGTTGCATATTTGTTATCCTGTCTCCAGTGAATGGCCCTACATTGCGATGTGATGCACATTTACATGATTTAAATTTATATTTTGGTGATTCAGGGAAAAACTGTTTGCATAGATTTCCATTTTTTCACAAAGGTTTTGCTTATGTTTTTAAATGCAAACAAATATAAATGCATTTGGCCAACCTACCAGACATTCATTAGCCAAATGAGGCTCGCACAACAATTCAGAGAAACGTGTAAATTACATTTTCATGTCTCTGAAAAGTTGAAGGCTCACAGTGCTATAACATTTCACTCAAGGAGATCTGGGGTCAAGTTTTGTCATGAACTGACACTGTTGGCCCTCCAGATCGAGCCCTCATGAGCAGAGTGTTTGCTGGAACCTGAGGGCTTTTAACGTCTGTTGTCTTTGGACAGTAATCTTCTGTAACAGCTAGTGTGACATTGCATGAATTCCACCCCCGTTGCCTAAATCCCTCAAAGTGATTTGCCATTAACCTTGAAATGGTCACTGACTTTCCTCAGCTGACAGAGTAAGCCAGAAGCAATTTCTCCAGCTTGATGCTTGATGGGGAAGCAATGGTTGAGATTCTTAATTTTGTCAATACACAAGAACAATTGCTATTGCAATTGACAGCAGCAGACCCTTAGCCATACAGGACTAATTGTAGATTGTGTGACCATTTATAGTGTTAGCCCTGGTAAATGAATTCAGTCTACTTAAAAAGGCAACACTAACGTATTACCTTATAAATAAAGTAATGCCAGATTTAAGACACGCAAAACCAATAGTTGAGTGTAATGCACTTATTTTAGCTTTGATTTTTCATTCAAACATAATTAGTAGTAGCTTGAGTGTATGAAAGATGATGTGATTATCATCTTATCACATTGATGGAGCATTTCGTTCATCATCTAATTTTGGAAAAGGATAGGTTGCCAAACTTGATAACACATCAGTGGCTATGGATCATCTATGTTGGCATGGTTATAATATGAAAAGGAAGTTAAATGGATTTTACAAAAATAAACAACAAAATATTAAATATAAATACATAGAAATTATTTTTTCCCCCAAATCCTCCTTGATTTAAGAAGTGGTTTAAAATTAACATTTTCAATGAAACATAGCTCCCTTACATGATTTACTTCCGTGACATCAAAGAGTGCCCAATCAAATCCACACCTTCATCTTGCTAAAAAAAACTTTGCATGACCCTCAGCATCTGGCTCTGTATGATGCAGTACACATTTCTAAAAGAAGCATTCTTTTGCAAACGTAAATGGCATCCAAAAACATCCATGAAAATAATAATAGTGAAAAGAAATGAGGCATGTGGGTTTGCATGAGTTCCTCTGAAGGTCAATCTCTGTGAGTCAAGTGATAGTCTGACCTTCACGACTCCAGCAGAATCAATAGGAAAATCAAATCAGGGGATGTCAGCCAGGGCTCAGAACCAAATTATGTCAAAAGAAAGGAGCTAGGGATTTGTGGGGAACCTGTTAAATTGTGACAGAATGTTAAGCTTAATTTCATGAATTGGCTGGTACATCAATGTCTGCTTTATCTCTCCATATGCAACATTTTGAGCCCCCTGAACCTTCTAAGTCGGTAATAAGCAACACTGATCAGTGCACGTAGTTCCATTTCCGAAAACCCAAAGCAGATCTTTTACATGCACACAATAAACATTTACATGCACACAAAAATCGAATTATTGTCCTTGGCAAAATTTAATTAAGCTGTTTTAATGTAAAGAAGAAGACTTGGTTACTATCCCGATTGTTAATGCAGTCTTACACACTGTGTTTATCTATTGAATAGACTGTCATCTACCTTCTCCTACAAGCTACATCAATCATTTCCCTCGTGTCAAACTGCAGTTGTGTTGCTGCCTTGGAATTTATGTTTCACCCATGTAATTTTTCCACATTTTATCAAATGGTGAGACTCAGGGTATGAAGGGTGGACATAAACAAAGACAGGGCATATAAAAATGAGTGACTCAATGACTCAAGGTATGTTGGGTTTACTTGCATATCCAAAGAACCCTCTCCAGTGATGCTGCTAATATTGCAGTGATTCACACCTTCATCACAGTATATTAGGAATACTCCAAATACAACGTTAATGGGAGTAACGCACTATACTATAACTAGGTTGAGATGTTTACATGACCCGTGTCTTAGGGCGTTTTCACGCTTGGGTCGATTGCTCAACATCGTATTTCACTCTCGCAGGTGTGCTGTCACACACAAGAAAACTCTTCCGACCAAAGTCTACGCTTAGTCTGTGTACCACTCTATGCCATCAACATCACTTTGTGTCACTTGCACTTATAAAGAAGAAGAAAGCAGACACTTGGCATTCCATTTTTGTTTATTTGGTGATGAGGAAATGTTGTCATCTTATTTTTTGTAATTTATATTTCTTCATATTGCCGATGCATTAATACAATTATTTTTTCTTTCTATGTTACCCCCTCCGGAGCAGTGGGTCTTAGCCCAGTGCCCTTTTTACCCCCTCTACCATATTAGGTGTTCTGATCTCCTCGCTCCTTATTGGATGATTGAATTATTAGTTGATGCTTGTGGCTTCTTTCAGTGATTGTCCAAGCTGATATATTTGTCTGGTTGTTGCTCTCAGTCTACAGAACTGATGATGATCTCTTGACCGCAACGTTTTGTGTTCGTGTACCATTTCTTTTATGCACCTTTTTACCACTTCATCACTACGTACATGAATGTGTCTTTTTTTGAGCCAATTACAGCTCACTAAATCAATTAATGCAGTAGTTTACAACCTGGAGATAGAGACTCTACAGGGCATCTCGAGATGATTTCAGTGGGTCGCGATGATTAGTGGAATGTGAAAGATAATTAAAAAATGTATAATTTCTAACAAACTAAGCCATGGCTTGTAGTCTAAAAGAATAAAGCATACTGAAAATGTGAGAAGATTTATTAAATTAAATGAATTAATCATGGCAATAAAACTAGAATAATAGCTAATAATAATAATAGCTGAAAATAATAATCTAATCTGTTTAAATCCACAATAAAGGGGGCCAGTAAAGCACTGCTTTGGTTACATTCCCTCCTGTAGAAATTCCTCCCAACACCCGTGGAAGATTGATTTGTAGGAATTGGATAGGTCAAGATGGTGAACATTTCACCTTGGTAATGCAGTTCTTAGGTGAGTGTTTAGGTTCATAGCGGATTGGACTTGGTATTCATAGCAGACTGCATTGCCATGCATGATAACATAGTAGGTGTGCATGAGCTACCGATGTGAGGCAATGCTCATTCAAGACCCCACTCACTCAGCCAGTCAGCTTACAATGTTCCAATTTTCACACAAATCTATCTTTGACGAGGAGTCAGTGAGTTAGTATTTGGATCACATTCAAGGTATCTCTTCTTTTCATCACTTTCCAAAGCAATCACAATATCAAGTATCTCTTCTGCTGTATCTTTCCAGCTCCTTCAACATAACTCCTCTATTAAGAGCGCCTCACTCCAGGGTTCTTAACTAGGCTGAAGCATGTGATTTTGTTGGAGTCTGGGTCCGAGATAGTCGACAGAGGAGGCACTCGTTCAGGGGTGCTGAGCATGTGTCCATTGTGTGCAACATCCCCACCCACACCCAAAACCAGGAAAAGCCCTTTATCCAAAGATGTGACAATGAGTGACAAATCTAATGGGCCATTAAATGTACTTGCTGCCCAACACTTTCTTCGGTTTCACAGCTCATAAATCCATTTATTTTTTACATCCTGTGAGCAACTTTGACTGACAACACCTTTTGACTTAGCATTTTGTCTGACCAGTCAGTTAATAATTCATTATGTTTCACCATGTTTCATTAGGGGTTAAAGCCACGGAGGGACTGAACCCTAAAGTATACTACCTCTACTACTACTAATAATAATGCTGAGTTACACAAATGGTCTATAAACTGCCCCAGTCAGTTAGACAATACTGGTATGTTAATTGTATTAGCCACGTCATGTCCTTTAGCTTGGGTGGTTGTTGTTTTTTTCTGACATTATTTTAAGGCATTTTCAAAACCCTGGGAGACCGCCACCATGGGAGAAATGCAGCATGCTATGAAGAAAATGAAGATGGGCACATAAATAGGGTGACGACAATCACTTAAAATTTGCACCCAGAACCCTTGATTTTGCGAAGACTTTCCGTTGGTGTTTACTTTGACCATACCCTCTTTTTACATAGAGATTACAAGACTGCATCCATCTAGCAGATATTTAAGCAGGACATTTTTGTTTCAGCTGAGAATGTTGAACATATTGTGACAGAGATAACGGCTATAACTGATACTGACACATTAATAGCTATGGCAATAATCTACTGCCAACACGTACAAACAAGATACTATTTGAACTGATCATAACATTTGAAAGTGCCTCTCTCACTCTTGATTTTTCTTCAGAGGGTGACTATTGTAGATTTATGGGCACTTTCAACAAAAGTATAAAAATAGAACTCAACTTGTCTTTAATCGTAAGAAGGAAGGATCTTAGAGCTCCATTAAATTATAATAACTCTGAGCTATCATTCATTTTTTAGAGTGACTCTCAGGTATCATTCATTTTTAGAAGTGTAGCCTAGTAATGGCACACCGATTGCAGTCTTGGAAGTGAATAGCATCTGCAAGTTATGCTTTATACAGTCTTTTCAATTCACACAAGCCTTGTGGGGGTTGCTCCAAAATGTATCATTTATAATATACGATGTAAAATGTGACTTCTTTTTGGTAAATTGAATACAATTTGCCCCAAGAGAAACTGTGCCACAATCAAAGCGATGAGACTCTACTATTTATGTTTACTTGTCATTTAAAATGTTATTTTTTTACACAAATGCACCGGTCTACAAAGCCCACAAGGCTAGAGAGAGTGTGTTTTCTAGCCTTGCAATCACTTCAGTGCTGCTCAAGTATTGATGGCCAAACTAAATCAAAGTCACACTCGGAGTCCCTGATAAGACAATCATATACTTTACGCTGTAAATACTGAGAAGTAACAACAACAACAACAAAATGTCATATCTTAGATTTCCAGAATGTGGAAAACCTTCTTGGTCTCAGTAGCTGAATTACTGTATCTTCAGTCTGCTGCTCAAACTGAAATACCTTGTGTTTCTAAATGAAACTGGTTTGTCCAGCATAAAATAGCACAACCCCACACATTTCCCCCACAGGATTTTGGTGTTCTACTCACAATAGGAGCACAACAGGACCATCTCACCGGTTTGTAACATCCTGTGCAGGTTAAACTGCATATCCTAAGAATTAACAAAAAAACAGATTTTTGATAGAACCTGGAGAGAACGAAAAAACGCAACCACCACTACTACATGGGCCTTTTCAATTAGCTCTATGAAATCATTGCAAATGCTGACAGCTAAAAAATGAGGATGGACACACTTGATTTTTCCATCCTCAAATCCATATCAATCAATTTGGTGCCCTATTCAGTTTAGAGTGCTCCTACATCCCGCTTCTTCACCCCTGTATGAGTTTTTCAGGATTATGAGCCAAACCTAACAATCTCTCTTGGGAGGTCTAGATGATGTGCCAAGTACAGGCTAGGGGATAATTAACTCAGCTTTCCAATTAGGACAAAGCAATCCACCGAGGATACAACTAGGGACAGGATAAATACCCAGACATCAGTATGGGTGGAGGAGAGGGACAGGCAGACGGCTAAATAACGAGGGTGAAATACACAGGCTACTTGTAAACATACAATGAAATGCCACGATATGTGATTGATGTGTATTTCAGCTATGCAGTATTTCAATATATACCATATCTCAGACATGAGTCATAGAGCAATTCTAATTCAGTTTTCAGTGTGTCCCCATATTTGTCAAGCTTGATATCTGCCAAGTGCATAGAATTATATATATATATATGTATATTGAAGTACATCTTGTAAGCTTATCAATATTATTGAATATATTATTGATAATATTATTAATAGTGTACCATGCCATGGTTCATGTTCTTACAGTTGATTTTCAATCCAAACACAAGAACCAGAAATTTGAATTGATCGGTATATAAAGCTAATAGTATGTCGCACATTATTTAATCATTTTATGTGCATCAGAGATTCTAATCCCTTTAATCAGCAAGCATTCTTTGACACAGAGCTCTTTTCTGTATTCATCCCAATATGTTGGTAGTCTGTTATTTACTATATGTTATGTATGTATTTGCAGCAGACACTGAAAAGACAGATGGACTTGGATCTGATTAAATGTATTATTTCCAACAACATTAAAACCATCATCCTGCAGGGGGTGGAATGTTGTGTTCCATTTCACCAAATGGACTCTACAGACCACTGAATGTAATAGTTCTTCCTCCTTAGAGCTCAGAAGAAGTATTACTTACAGTATACAGCATTTGTTTTACAGTAATAACAATACACAGCTCTGAGAAAAAATACTTTATGGGGTTTTTTCTTACAAATGCAATCCGTGCAGTGTGTAAAATGTACACAAACGGATTTAGTGGTTGAAGCTGAGTGAAAACACTGGTCCTTTGGGTTTGGGTTTCCATTGCTCAGTTTCCCTCTGTACCAGTTATGACTGCGGAGGGTAGTAATCATTTGAAGTGTCAGTAATGACATTGTAAGCCAGTTGGCTTTGCTTCCAATCTTTGCCACTGCAGATCAGATTTATCCACTTTTACTCTGTCATGTATTGTAGTTTCACAGAGAAGCTTCAGCTGTGGTAAACGTTTTTGTTAGCTTGCAATAAGCTAACAAAGTAAAGAAAATGCACTGAGAAATGAAAAGATTTGGTATATTCTTGCCAATGTTCTTTTCTTCATCTTTGCAAGATACTAAACAGATCCAGTCTCATTTGGAGCAAAGACATATTAAAAGGGCAATCCACAAAAGCACAATCCACATTATATCTACCATATTAGACACTCCAGCCCAGTCCAGCCTCCTGTGAATGGGAGCCTGACTTTGAAAAATGGATACATTCTCTGGTTAATACTGGTTAACATTACAGTAAAACAAAGCTCACTTGGATGTAAGAGCTCAATCAATCTATGAACCCACTATGAGTCTGGAGTCTCTTTTTTTTTAAGCTTTGAGAGACGAGTGTTCATGACCCCCAAAACCGGTTGAACTGTTAAAGCTCATTGCAATAACATAATGTGAATTCTGTTTTATCTACTTTCACTATGTATTCACTTGGAGCCTATGTTGCATTGATTTTACCCACTGATATTTATTCATTTAGGGATATTTGTCATCATATACAAAACTACAGACAATAACTAATGACAGAAACACTATGAGTATCATAAATGCATATCATTTCAAAATGATCCTCCAATCATGAGTCGACAACCACCAAGCTACATGAGAGAAGCATTATAGACTCAGCAATTCAATTATTAATTCCATACACTGTGAAATTCTTCATGCACAGGGAGTGGCTGCCCAGGTTTAGTTTATTATTACCTGCATAGAAATTAATTCAACCTTGATCACTGTATCTCTCTTAAACTTATTACCAAGCAGAAGTCAAATTAGCTGCCAATCACAAGGTGGAGCTATTTTGGTACATTCTACCAAGAAGCAGGAAGTCAATACCTGAGCACACACTCATGAGAGGCATGTTGGGAAGGGGGAGGTCATAGATAACACAGTGCAACATGTCAGCAAGACACAGCCTAAGAATAGAAGTTCAAACCGAACAGCCCGAGGGTTTTGTGTTAAGTGGCAGCCTGTCAGTGTCTTCAGTTCCACCTTTTAGTTGACAGCACAAATCAGCCAGCCTCATTCACAGTGTGCCATCCTCCATCACTGAAAATGAAGAGTCTAATTCCTAAAGCACTTGACCAGTGTACAGCAGAGGTGGTAAAACACATCAGATGTGAGAAATGTTGCAGGAATAGAATGGTGAGAGAGGGAGGCATTTTCCGTGCTATCCAGTCTATTAAAGTCTTGGTAGTGTAACTGCTCAAAGTGTTCCTGGCAATGAAGGCTGACATAGAATAATGAATCACTATGGAGTTCTCATTTTATTATTTCTAAACAGATAACAAATGACCTTTGAATTCTTGTATCATGTAATACGCATTTTTGTCTGTTAACTATAGAACTATGTATGTATGCTTAGCCACCTAAGCAGTGTAGAGAACTAATAACTTAACTAATAGTAATAACTAATAGTGCATCTAATGTCTTACACAACCTCAAACAACTCAAGGCTTGAAACTTGAAACAACAGGGATAACCATGGCATGTTGGTAGAGCTGCTCACCGTGACATGTTCATATCTGCACTACTTGACCCACTCACAGATATTTATCTTCACCTCCTTTGTGCACAAATCTCTACTTTAAGACCGGCGCTTGTAAAAACATCTTGCTTCAAAACAAACAGAGATACAAACAAATGAACAAATATACAACAAAAATGTCAAGATGACAAGCAAAGACTGTAAAGCATTTAGGTGTCACACTATGGAAAATGGGCTGGACTTCTATATAGATCCAAAATAGAGACCCCTTTTACACTTGGCATTAACATGTGTAATGAGGTTGTTTTCAGAAAATCCAGGAGTTAATGCGCCCAGAATACATTGATGATCTAATCACCCAAACCTCCTCCAGAGGTGCACAGGGGCCTATTTTATATATTAATATATATTATATATTAATAACAAAGTGTAAATGCAATTGCGTCTCTTGTTCATATTGAACTACACAAACCGAATGAAATAATTGCTCGCTGATCCAACTAGGAAGCAGACACAGAGCAAACAGGTGGAAGGATTAGCCGAGAGTATTGAAAATAAATTAAAAAACGACCCCATTTCCCAAGCGCTTGCCATCTTTCTAAAGGCTGTAAATATTATGAGAGGATGTGATGATCTGTAGCAGTGTGCATCTTGCAAGGGAAAGAACAAATCGATATCAATGTGGACACAGAAGACACATATCAATGCCACATGTAAATGTGATCTAAATCATGTGAAGACGCTTTTTTATGTCAAGTGTAAAGGGGGCCACAGATTATTGGGGGCTCCCATGGTGTTGTTGGATATATGGACACTATTCTGTACATGACTATCACACAATCCCCTGAGCCAGGAGTCCTGAGAAGCATATCATCCAAGGTGTAAAATTTGATACAAGCATCTTCACAAAAAATGCTATGAAAAGCATCAACAAAAGATTGATAGCTATCTGCTCGTTTTAACATTCGCTTTGAGAAATTACATTTTATTAACTTCAAAGTTGCATTTTCTTCCTCGGGTTCCCAACTCGTAACTAACTGCCAGGGAGAAATTGTGTTTCTGCCAGGCAATGCACACAGTGTTCCCACCACTCTGTGGCAGGTGAATATATGTGAAATCATGCTGTAGCTTGGAGATATATGCATTGTCAGGCTGTTGCTACAATACCTGGTTATTGCTCTCAGGCCAAACAACTCAGCAGGAGTTCTGACACTCCACAACAATCCTTTTACGGAACACCATGTTAAGGTCTGTGTGTGTGTTTGTTTGTGTGTGGGGGGATAATAGGAAATGGCAATATGGATCACATAGACAGAAATCATCTCACTGAACAGTGTTAGGTATTCAGTAATTATAAACGTATACAGTAGATTGAATGTTTGATTGTTTATTCAGGTTCAACAACTAGACTCATGTAACATCAGAAAAGAGCTACAATATAATTCTCTATCTGAGAAGGTCAAAAGCATATTTAGAACATCATGATTGTTTGCCTCTTGAATGCCGCTTTACAGGTTATGTTAATATGATTTTTGGACTTTCCAAACTTATATGATTTGCAGCTTAGGTGTGCCCTTTTTTATTTTTAGCCCTGAGGCATTTTGAAGCTGATTTACTGTAAATGCCATGCCAATATGGTTTATTGTGAGATAAACATCACAGTTTAGATTTGCTGAAATGTTGATTTATTGTGGTTTTGTGTGTTGGATTTACAAGAAATTACTTTCACACTGTAGTATAAGCATAGCAGATTTTTCATGTGAGATGATTAATATCTTCTGACATTTATATACTATTTGCAGTAGACAGCTAAAATATGTATAAACATTTTCATACTTTTGATTTTCTTTCATTTATTAATACTGTAATTACTCTCTTAATATGATTGCCTGTACTTGCCTGTCCCAATACCTTGCTACTAATGAATTCAATTCTAATTCTGGTTATAGAAATGTATCCCCTACAAAACACAAAAAAGTATGTACTTTAATACTATTTGTAAGTAGCTCTTTGTTGTGACTGTACATGTATGAAATGCTGACCTCTTTCCAGACACTTGATACATTCACCCTTCATCTCAGGGGCCTCCAATGAAGATATTTTTGGAAGAGGTTGTCTTTGACAAGCATTTGACATTGTAAATCTCATTATGCAAATACGATTGATTGGGGGGACATTTAAATCACCAGGGGTGGACCAGGAGGTCAAGTTGATAAACTAATTCAAAGTGAATATAAATTTTTCAAATAGATGAAGGTGATGATGCAGACAGTTCATAGACCCCAGAGGGGCTGCTATTCACTGTCAGAGTCAATGGATCTCCATGACAGTATTCTTAAGGACAGCTGTCCACTGCAAAATAAATATGTACCCGTTACTCCCATAGGGGTCAATGCAATCAATGTCCCCCTGAGAATTGGCTGTCACATTAGATGTAGGGGTAAAAGCATACTTAAGTAAATGAAGTGGAGTGGCTCAGATAGGCTCAAGAGGATTCCTTGCCATTTGAAGGATGAGGGAGATGGCAGCCACTGGTATGGATGGTTTAAAAATGTTCATCATGGGAACTTGCATGTCACTGTGGCTGCAACTCACCCATAGAAATTTAGAAATTGCATACCTTGACCAGAGTAGTAAACCAAATCTCCCCCATTTAGACAACAGTCTCGCTTTCCTGGATTTGGATAGCTGTACAACAAGTGCAAAAAAACGCACAGATAAACTGCAGGCATCCTCTGGAAAACAAACGTTCCTGTTGGAGGCACCTGCAACAGGGCACCATATGTGCTTGCTGAGATAAAACGGAAGGGATGAGCATACCCCCTGTAGGTAAATACTCATCAGACCAGAGTATTGGCTGCTGTGTTTCCAGATTATTCCATCATTTACTGGCAATGCCAGGAACTGTCCTGCAGCTCCTGATATCTTCCGAAGAGTTTGGACCCTGGTGGGTTGGAAACCGGCTCAAAAGAAATCCTTTCCGCATCCCTGGAAGCAGGACATATGTCTAGCAGTTTGCATTTGTGGCCACAAAACCTGCAGTCTTAGTTCTTGTTTTAGGGTTCCGCTAGGCTGTAGTCACAATTATCATTTCAATGCCATTTTTGAGATCTGGTCAAAAAGATTGTATGCTATGACATTACACTTCCGTGTCCACATTTGACCTTAAATGCCTGTAATTTATCTTGCCTGGATGTATTTATGTATGCATATGCCCACTTTTTCCCATTCTCTGTCTCTGTCTTTTTGCATTACTCATGCACATTGTGGCTAAATTGTGTCCATATTATATAGAATCTCCATCACAGTGCAAGACCACTTCCATATCTGGTTTTGCAGAGCAATGTGAGCAAAAATCTGATTTTTGTGCATCCAGCCATGTCACTTAATGTGTCTGGCCATGATTGGCTGATAAAAGTTGCATTGGAAGATGTAACCATAGTCACAGTTCACATGGTTGCCAGGCCTATAAACAACATCAAAATATTATCTGCACCATAGGTAGCCCTACTGTTCATGTAACACCCATCAAAATTAAATTAAAGGAATTCCATAGTCTCATACATAGTCCATCTGATTGGTCAATGAACCTCAATAAGAACATCTCACATGCAATGAGTTTTTCATGCCCCAATGAAGATTTAATAACAGCAATTCAATAACAGACTTTGGTGTAGTCTGCTCTCTACAGAGATAAGTACTGTAGTTGGAGATGGAGGGGAATGAGATAAAACTATCTGCACAGATACAACATGTATACGCCCTTCACCGGATCATTTCAATTCAGCAAGACAGGATATTGTTGTCCATTATGGCTGCTAAGTTAGCATTGTGGACGCCCTTTATAAACAATGTAATTAATGTAATTATGCTTTGGTCACACAACAGCCAATTACTATTTTCTGCTGTTCTGTGACGTAGCTTTGAGTCAAGGGCCACATGACATAAAGGAGAAATCACATGTGGTCCAGGACAGCTCAATCAGCATTTGTCCAAAGATCCCAACCTGTGTTGGGATCATATCCTCTGCAGCCTGGATCTTTTCCATTAAAGTCACAATTAAATGAAAAATTACTTTTTCACCTTCTCAGTTATTTCTCCACATAACATACGCCTATTTAAATATTACTGCTATATAATAATATATTTTCTCATATTTTTATATCAAAATCCCATTACTTGTACCTCCTTGAAAACTGTGCATAGGTCTACATAAAAAAATCCAACCAATAATACCATCACAGATTTTGATTTTCACATTTTCATATACACAAATGTTTAATTATCACCATGACTGTGGTTATGAGAATTATTTGATGAGGCAAGCTACATTAGTTTTCCCTTTTTCATGCAATCTCAATGTGATTATTCATGGAATATGAAAACTGTCCCCTTTCCCCATAAGCTACAAGCAAAATCAGTCATTTACCTCTTGTCAAGCCAAAACATAATCCCCCCCCCCATCAAATTTCAAGTTGCTCCCACTGAACTTGTAACTCCTACATGTTATCCAGTGCTAAGACTTGAGAAGGCTTAATATAATTAATGATAATGTAAACATGTGTATGCTGAACATATGTTGATGACTCAGGAAACTAAGATTGTCAAGCTTTTGTTGCATTATGGTTGGTTACTTTGTTATTGTTATTATTGAACATTATAACATATGTTATTGTTTCTGGCTGTAGGAGGCTGTATTGAATGTAAAACACACTGTGCTTCGGCATTCGAATAACAATGTTTACGATAAAATTATTTTTTGTGCGTCATTGATACATTTGATGAAAAGTTGAGGCTACTGTCAGTAAATGATTGTCACATAGAGTCTTGACTTTCCACTAAATACAATAATATATCCATTATGCACTGGTATAATCAGTATCAATTTTTGAAAAGAAAATGAGAAATATACCAGGAGTGGGCCTCTATAATGGTGCTAGGGTTAACCTCTATGTCAAATGCATTAGAAAATCATAAATGCATTAGAAAATCATATTTGCCAATGTCATGGACAGACTCATTTCCAGGAAATAATATATATTAATGAATAAAAGGGTACTGCAAATATTCATTATGGAGTTAGTTGCCGTTCATAACATTCATATCAGAAGACTATATTGACTGAATACTGACTGACTATACTGGTGAAAATGCATTTTTTCATGATAGTTATGTTTTGAAAAAGAAAATGTAACACATATCCTTTCTTTATGCCTATGTATGACTATATGCATAGGTTTTCCAATAAAAACACAATGAAAAAAACTTTTTTTTTTTTTTCAAAAAAGATAGATTTCAGTCTAAATCTGTCTTTAGGTACTTGTCAACAGACCAACAAAATTTGCCAGAAACGAATAAACACAGGTTATTCTTACAGGGATTTTGGCTTAAAAAATATGTAATCAAAATGCTACAATGACTTCAGATTGCAATCCTATGTATCATCTTTACCATACGAGTAGCTTTTGGTACAGTCAAACATTATCCGACTGCATATATAGATACTATACATACATAGCATTTAGAGACATAATAGTACATAATTTGTTCCATTTCTCATCATCTCATCACATATTGCAGGTGACTTGTCATTTTCTGATAACATTTACAAACTTAGTCCTTTTGCAGTGCAGTATATTTCTCATTTCAAGGACTAACAATAACAGTTTATGATTTCAGGGTACTCTTTGTCTAAATGGCAAACAGTCATTGGAAACACAGATTCTACAGCACAAACAGATGAAAAACTGAATATTGTTGATGTTGTTCACAACTTGAGGCAATTCCCTGAGGTGAATGGATTATGGGGGTCTAAGAGGGTCTAAGAGAAGACTAACAATCCATCAAATGAAGGGGGTATATAGAATTGTAACTACTAATTCCTGATTTGATTTAGAAAATCTAAAACACTGACTTGTACAATAAGGTTTTGTAACTTGCTTGCTTGCTTTTTGAAAGTTGAGATATTTCAGTTCACAATTTCAAAATAGTAGTTAATTGACAGTGTTACAATGTACAGTATATTGGTTTAAACTGCAGGTTCAGGCATGAGGACCGTTCAACACAATTACTGTACATCTTGCTTAAGGTTTTTCTCTATTTGAACTGTTGCCCTAATGGAGAACTGTGATTGGAATGCAAACTGCCTGTGTCTCTGTAGTAAGGGCGCACTCACACTAGGCCATCTGTACCATGCTCCGGCACGGTTGACGCCCAAAGTCCGGTTCGTTTGACTAGTGTGATCGCTCCGAACCACTTAACTGTGCCCGGGCCCGCTTGAAGAGGTGTGTGCCAGCACGGTTCACTTGGATTCAGGCTAGTGTGATCGCTAATCGTGCTGGAGCACAGATCCCGAACATGTCAATGATGTGACTGTCCCATAAAATCGATGATTTATTGATGAATGTGAATTGTAGTCGGGAGTAAAGCCGCAAATTCCTCCCTAAACGTCAGCTGCCTCCATAAAAATCTTCTTATACGTGCAGCACGATTAACTGAAAATCGCTGCATTGCATAATCGATAAATCTATAAGGCATGTGAGAGAGCCGTGAGTCACCGCACCCAAAGAGATTCCAAATAAGCCACAAAGTAAAAATATGAACTCCACCGTGCTGTGCAAAAGCGCTTTCCTTCAACACAAGAAGTTGTATCGTGATGACGTAAGCGTGCCCGGGCACGGAACGTTTAAGCGCAGTGTGAGCGCAGGCCAGTGGGGGAGTGGGGAGGGGGGACAATCGTGCTCCGGCACGGTTCAAGCCAATCGGGCCTAGTGTGAGTGCGCCCTAAGAAGCATAGTTATGATTCTGCTGTAAAGACACACTGCCTTTAGCTGTCATAAATAAGGTCTCAGCAGTGTCACAATGTATTAGACCTGCTTATACTCATTTACTAATCCAGAGGATCTGATGTAACTATCACTTATGCTATTAAACTAGAGTTAGCAGCAATGAGAAAATCTGGCTTGCATGCTGGATGAAGAGATGGGTTGGGTGAGAGCAGGTAGGTTACTAAAGAATAATGAAATACACACCAGCTCCAGCCTGTCTCCGCCCAGC
Source organism: Gephyroberyx darwinii (assembly GCA_900660455.1). Classification (NCBI taxonomy): domain Eukaryota; kingdom Metazoa; phylum Chordata; class Actinopteri; order Trachichthyiformes; family Trachichthyidae; genus Gephyroberyx; species Gephyroberyx darwinii. Next base: position 66,130 of record CABFOQ010053459.1, read on the forward strand.
AGATACTTTTAAAAAATGCCAATTTGAGTGGTGGGAAGAAGGGGGTCTGTCTACTAGCTAGCTAACATTAAACAATGGAGAGTGACACCAAGGCTCAGAGACTCGTTGACAGAGGGTCTTTTGAAGCAGAGGATTGTTGGCGTCAACATTTTATTTTTTTTAAATTCTGCCAACTCAGCTCATACTACCCCTCAACCTTTGTCTAACACCCTTGAAAATTTCAGCTCTGCTGATGAAATACCAAATACATGTTTTGTCGCGGAAAGCGGCCCGCTGAAATTATATCTGCAATGTTGAATTTATTTATAGTTCCACAGAATTACTTTGAAACATTTCTCATGGGCACGTCTTACTAAAGAGGAATTACTAATTACTAAGAATTACTAATTCAAGGGCATGTATTACTAATTTAAGGGAACCAATTACTAATTCGAGGGAACCAATTACTAATTCGGGGGAACAAATTATCAAAATGTTTGTCCCTTGACACCTAGCTTATAGCACTAGTAAGAACTCTCGTTCTTCATTCGTAAAACCAGGGTTGTAAGCCCAACCTCAACGTTTTGGTGTCAGTCACGCAGACTCAAAGAACAAGGGCTTCTCTCTAGACTCACTCATTTAGCACAGACGTTCAACAATCATACAGGGAGAAATCCATATTAGAAGAAGCAGAAACACATCTTGGGAAATGTAGGAAATCACTAACTGAGGTAGAAGTAGAGGAGGCAGGTTGAAGAAAAGTGGATACACCAAAATAGTAAAAAAAAAAAAAAGTAAGTAAGTTACACTTCATCACAAAATAAGTCCTGAAGTGCATTGAACATCATGAATTGATATTTAACAGTGTAAGTATCTGAGGGTGGACCTTTCCCTTTAACCACAAACAGTTAACTTTCTGAGTAAACTAGCAGTGAATGTAACTACAAATCCACCGCACCCAAATTTCACAGTGCACCCCGACTTTTCAGCCTCACTGTTTAGCTGCTGACTCAGTGTGTCTAACCTCATTTCTTCCATATGCATCATCTCCAGTGAAGTATACAGTCAGGAATTCCAGGTCAGAAGTAAGGCATGCGCTACTTATACCATGCAGGACTGTGAGTTGTTGGCCTACATCTGCTTGTATTTTCCAATACTTAGCATTCCCTAGCTGCTCTAACCTGTGTGTATTTGTGTGTGTGTGTGTGTTTGTGTGTGTGTGTAATTCAGCTTTACAGTGAGGTGCAGGAGTAAGCACATATCAACAGACTATTTAAGGGGTCCTGCCATTTTCTTGCACTTTGTTTGTCCAGCATGCATTTATTTCCCCTCCTCCCATACACAGACACAAAGCAGCAGAAGTGGAGAGAACTTGCTTAAAGGCTTTGTACATAAAAAGCATTTATGTAGAATGGCAGCTCAACAAATTCCCAAGAGCACAAGATCATTGTTAATCCGGTTAGGTTGTAAGTAATGTTTTATTATTAGTCCTATCCATTTAAGTAATGGGATTCTGCTCACTATGCAACCCTGCACTATATTCAGAACCTGTTGTTAACCCAGGTTGGAAGGTGTTGGATTAATGGAAGTTGCATAACACATTACACAACCTTTGAGACACTTAAGGGAATGAACAGTCAGGGATATGGGACACCCCGACATGCAGATTCTGCTAAACAGGCTGCAATGAAAACAATGTTCGACGATAATGTAGCTGAACTGCCAACTAGCTGCAGTAACCTGTAGTATCTGTAAGCAGTTTAGTTTCACCAATTGTTCACAATGCAAATTTGAATTATGTTTCACTGGATATTTTTTAAGCAGAGACCCCAGGAAGAAGAATGAATTCACAGATTTATACTGAATATTTTCTTAATTTACAGGCACATACTTCAATACAAACTTCTTTATCCAAAAACATTTTGAACACACTCAACAGAGTGAAGGGATTTAGCGGACTGGCCCTTTAAGTAGCTTCTCAATTTCAAGGACAGACAGGCAGACTGTGACTACTGAGTTGCAGTCAATGCCCACAGCAGGTGACACTGTAGACCCTTTGTCTGGATTGTGGCTGATAAGGGGGAGATTGACAAGGTCATGTTCAGCAGAGACATTTTCTAACTCCCACAAGTGACCAATGCTCTTGTCTTTAAAACCTGTCAAGTTTCAAGCTTCCCATATAAAACCCAATCCCACGTAAAACTATATGTTATATATGTCTTTCAGTTTTCACATGGTTTTGTATTATAATGTGATGTTTTTATTATTAACATAATATGGTGTAGTGGCAGCACATATAAGGCTTTTAATCACTAATGTTTCAACTGCCATTCATGATATACAATGGTATACACATCAAATACACTATGTAGAAGGACACCTTTCAAACACTCATGTCAAGGATTAAACAGCCAATTGTTTTGTCCACTCTATGGTATTTTATGATGGGAGTGAATTACTTTAGATTCACATTAACCTCACCCTCAGGCAACTGCTGCACAAAATTTGAACACTATGCAAAGAATAGCCTGAATGGAATTATGTGTATTATAGCTTTGTCTTCCTCCCCAACAGAAGAAAATGGTTATACCAGCTTTGCTGCATAATGTTTAGCCTTGCTTCTGGTAAAAATATAACATTGTATAATGCAAATTTGGACTCTTTTTGGCATAGCTAGATTCACAAGAATTCTGCATCTACTTTCTTCTGTTTGAAACTTCTGTTTTCTGTGTGAAAGCTGCTACACTAACCCGTTGTTATGCGTTTTGGAATTTATGCAACAACCATGCATAATGCACTCACCATGATGAAGCCATGAAAACACTAGAGCAAATTATTCACCATACCTGCACATAGGCAGACATACTGTGCTTTGTAGTGAAGATAGGCGTGTGTATGTAAACTATGTAAACCATAAATCATTTTTAGGTGTTCTATATTTCAAAATTTCCAACTTGAGCATATGAAACAAAATGAAATATTGTCATTGGTTTTATAAATTGAAGGGTGCAGGTACACATTGAGTTAGTGGAAGCAGTATTAGTGCAGTATTAGAGAAGCTTGCAATGAAGCAGAAATTAAACACATTTGTTGTCATATCTTATTGCCTTAGTTGCTTTAACTTGCTGCTGTCTTGAGAATCATTAGCTTTCCTAATCAATGGTCGAAACATGTACCTTGTACAACACTGCCTTACAAATGAACTTACATATGTTTCCGATTAAATCTGCCATTGAGAAAAAAATGCCATTAAGGCAATCATTGTAAAAATACCAGTCCAATGGAGTCCAACATATTACTCCAGATACTGGCTGGCACAGCTGAGATTCACATCTCTACAATACTGGCATCTGTTCCAGTTTCCAATCAGTATAAACCATGGAAAGTGGTGGGGAAACAATGATGTTGCTTTACATTACCTGTTGGGGTTTGTGGATTTAAGGGCATGGATACCATTTTAGTGGATTTGGAGCAGTGCTTTGCCAATGACCTGTCTTATCCTAGAAGGGAGAGAGTCCAAAGCCCTGTATTCACTCTTCAGGGGCTTTAATAAAGCTCATTAAATCTGTGTTAAATCCTAACACCTGTCATCCAAATGCTAATTTGTCCAACAAGGCAAAGGGGGTTGTTTGGTATAGCTTAATAAACATCTGAGGTGAGTCTTGTGAATGCAACTCCATCCACTTAATGCAATTGCAAACAGGAATACTGCTGGTGTGAATTCTGATGTAGTTCTTGTAGATTCAGTTCTACACAAAATGTCCCCAGTAACCTCCACAGTCCTCTGACTCAATCTCTGTTTATGCATTAAAAAGGGTCCAGTATTGTAGTAAGGGCAGTATTTGTGCCCCTATTAGACAGATTATAAGATTAGAGGCCCATTAGAATGCATCTCTAATCCCACAAGTCAAATAAGGACAGTATCCCAAGGAAAAACATTGAGAACACAGGAACTATGTGAATGAATGGCATTAAATGTGTGCTTAGACACACACCAGAAGTGATCTTGTCATAGCGATATCTTCAACCTGCCAACTATTGCAGCTAGTGGGATGTAATTTCACTGATAGTGTGTGTTGGAATTAGTAGAGCTGTGATTGTATATTTGTTGCGCATGTGTGTGACCCTGGACATGTATTTTTGACACATACATGTGTGTGGTCATGTGTATGTCACATAAATGGCCAACTGCATGGTGCCTGCATTGTTTCATACACTACAGCTCTCCCCTTCTGTTTTAACGTGCAGGAGCTTCTGTGCTCTCAGGGAAACAGTGCTTTGCAGCCAAATTGACATTCACTGGAGTATGCCCCCCTCCTGTCATTTTGTCAACACCGTCACTGTGTGGAGCTCAGCCAAGCAAGACATCTGACAGACAGGCAAATGGGAGAGGTGGACTTCAGCAACATAACACCCTCTCACTGCCCTCTCTATGCCCAGTGGTTAGGATCAATGCACATACATACACGCACACAAAAGAAGAGAGGCCATGTTTTGTAACATGGGCTGCCTCTTTTCTTTTGCAATTGTCTTAGGCAAATGCATATAGCATAGATAAATCAAAGAGATACAATCAGCAAGACAGTGAATTACATCAACAGGTTTCCATTAGTTTCTAAATAGTTAAACCTACACTTAGAGGTCACTAAAAATGGACAATACTCCTTTTATTTTGGAAGCATCCCCTGCAGTACACTGCTTTAGAGTCAAAGATTTCAGATGTTCTCATGCCATACTCACATAGGAGTTTCACTGTGGATGGAGAGTTGCCAAACAATGAAAAATGCTCTTTTAGCATAAGCTTGTGTTGGGTTACACATATGGACATGATCAGTTGAGGAAAGATATATGCTCTAACTGCTAATTTCATAACATAATTGTCAGCATCAGCTGCTAAAATTTGAGCAAGGGCACTGAGCAAATATCACTCTAATCTAATTCCGGCATTATAGTTGCAAAGTATTTTGTGCAGCCTTTGACCAAATGCACCAAACCCTGTATATGAATGACATTTGACACTTTTCCTCATGATACTATTTTCCCTTTGCAGTGAAGTGCAGAAGTCTCAAAAGTGCCATCATATGCTGAGGTTGTGGGCATAAAAACCTCAATCAAATATAAAACAGAAACATTTATGAGATAAACATTCACCAGGGGCATTATTGAATGGCTTCTCCATGTTAAATGCCCTGTGTCACTGGTTAAATCCTCCCCTTCTCCATACACACAGAACAACACACTTATCAGTCAGGTGTCATGGCAAAACATTGGGAAAACAGGACGATAGGGGACTCAAATGGAACCAGCACTTGTCAGCCAAGATGGATCCTGACACCAGAATATGCTCAGGAAATGATTAGATAAAAATAACAGAATCCGCCCGGGTGTCTTCGAGGAGGTGTGTTGGGGGCTGATAAAGGATTCAGATTTATGTAGCCTTCACCGAAAGAAGCAGACATTACGTTTCTTGAAAAATGGTACAAGAGAGCTTGGCTGTGATGTACAGTATATTCAGTAGAAAGGATAGAACAAATAAGGAGGGGTTAATAAAATACAGGAAATGAAAAACATCACTTTGGCAGGTCTGTGTAATCAAGAAATCAATTTCTGCTCTTGTATGAAGAGGCTTTGTTTTTTGTTTGTACTTGAATATTGACAGTATATCTCTTTCAGGATATATATATTTTTTTTTACCAATTCATGGTAAATGGAGTGGAGTGTTATGAAGGCCTATGTAAAGATCTGGCTTGCATGCAAGAAGAAAGAGGGCTGGGCGAGAGCTGAGTTATCAAGTGGGCACCTCCCATTACATATGTTTTGTTGAATTAAGCTCATGATTCTTGAAAGATCTACAGTCAATTTTGACCTCTTCTCAACACTGATCAGACCTCTACTTGCCTACACTACCATGGTAGTGGTAGAATCTCACGCTCCATAACTCAATCTTAACAGTAATAGGCTATGGGGAACAGCGGACCCAAACAGCTTTAAATGGCCCACTCAACAGTTCAGAAACAACACTGTACCAATCATCAGAGACTAATGCGATGGCTGACACTGCTGGATTGAAACAGCCTGCTCAGGATTTCAGAAACTGAATTGGGAGTAACAATCACAGCAAATCGCCTGGCTCTAAACAGCCTATTCAGCAGTTCAAAAATTCAATGGCATCAGCAAACAATGGACTTAACTACATCAAATAATTTTGCCAGGGACCATGCAACCTTGTTTCATCTCTTTTCAGCCAGAGCCACTTGCTGCTCCTTTAACCATATTCAGAGGCTGCCGTATGGTCTGACATGAATCCTTGACCATGAATCCCTAACTGCATGTGAACTGGTGGTGGATATAACTACAATTTTACAGCACACAACTTCTATCATTGCCTGGAACCAGCCCCTGAATTCTAGTCCAGCCTACTGAGGAACTAATTTGTGATTCAGGGTCTGGATCTGCTTCTCTCATTGGTGGTTTCAGTGAATCGGGTGAATCAGTGAATCAAGCCAATAAGCGTCCGTTACTAGGCAGTCTACCACAGTAGGTCTACATGTGCATGACTTCTAAGCAAAACCTGGTGATGACAATACAAAGCGCCAAAACTTTGCTGAGAATCCAGTTATCATTGTTGAACCCCCCCGATTCCCTGATCACATTGAGTATGATATTAAAGAAGCTGCCAGGATTGGTGTAACAGGGATGCAATTTAGCGAGCACAGTGACAGTGATATATTTAACGGCCTCTGCTAGCTCATCTTTGGCAGCCCTGAGGCCTGGACAATCAAAGAAAAGTGGAGGGAAATGCTAATGTCCAAGATCTACAGAGACTGGCTGTTTGGTGTTGTCATGGATGAAGTCCACAAGGTAAATAAATCATAGGCTATTTTGAATCTAACTATTTCACTATATAATATTCTGCAATATTTTAGTTTCCCTCCTTAAAGGTAAGGATTAATTAATTCTGCTTGTTTCTTCTCAGTCTTGCTTCCAGACACTTAACAGGTTATGCTGCTAAGTGTATCATCCTTGGGAAAGACTAACTTTGAAACCCTGACAGGAGATGTCTAACCGTGTTATTTGACACACAAGGAGTGGGGTCTTTACCTAGCAACTGGTTGAGATTTTGGGCTGATGTCTGCACATTGCTCCAGTAATTAATCAAATCCTAGAAGTGATGCCTCCATATTCAAAATTTCTTTAAAACTAAACTTCCGCTCTATACTTTCCCAGTTTATTGTCCCTATTGTCCCTTGTACTTGCTTAAATGCTTCTTTAGGGGTGCATTTTCACTCTTTTGCCAGAGTAGCTGCTACACTTTTTTCTATTGTGTCTTCAGACACTGATAGCATCAACTACAGTCTTATTTTGCACATTTAAATTTCTCTGTTATATTGAGGTAACTCAAGGAATGTCTTCTTGTACAGTGCTACACTGCTAAGACAACATGGGACTCCTCGCCATTTCCTAAAGTACTTGGTAGCTATCACAGATTCATCATGTTGCATCTCCCTTAATGGTTTATCTACCAGCTATTGACTGTAAATGAGGACATAGTACATGGCTAATCATTCATATGGTCAAAAGATTAGGCAGTTTTTACTCAAATTCCACTAGAAAGGCCAACATGCCAATTGTAACAAACTAAATATTAAACCTAGATCAACTCCATGGACTTCTGTGAGTTTGGGGTTTGGCTGCAGATGAGAATCAGGTGGGAATGAATTACAGTCAGTGATGTGTAACGTAAGATCCTTGCAAATATTTGTAATATTAACATGAGCAAGGATGAAAAATGCAAGTGAGATATGGCAAATGTCAAACATCCGATCATTTCCCTGTGTGCAGCAATGGCTTGTACAAGGGAGAACAATCAGTAGGCATTTTAATGTAAATGATGGCACAATTAATGACAACATTAACATTAACAGACCAGTCTTGACAGACAGACAGCAACAGAACTAAAGAGAACAAATACTTGACACAATAAACAAATTGGCAAAAGACAAACCACTGAGCTCTCTCTTGCTTACGTGATCTAAGCATTTTGTGTAGACCTGTATTATTTATGAACCTCTTTTGTTCATGCCAAAACCAATATCTCCACACTCTCTGATCTCTCTAATAATTTGTGAATAATGCCTCTGAGCACTTTGGTTCATTCCATAGTGAACCAATTATGGGCCATTAACCAGCCAAATGAATAAAATGGGAGAATGGATAGATTGCTGGTGGCAGCCTAATGATTAGAGAAGTTCTTCTGACATAGGGTTGGACTGGCTGGGAAAATCTGGGTGGGGAAGGTCAGCGAGTAACACTCTTCTATTCCTCGATAAATATTGTCGAAGTGGTCTTGAGCGGGCACTAAACCAACTGCATCAGTGGAGCTATTCAGTGAAAACAGCCGGATAGAAGACCACGATTGTGTAGGGCAGCTCCCAGGTGTGAATGAGTGTGAACTTTTTGAATGTGAAGTAGGATGTTGCTGAAAAATAGCATGTCTGCTGAGCAACACCTCCCCGGATAAATAAAGGTTAAAAAATATGTGAGCTGGGGGACACAGAAACAAGAAAATAATTCAAATAACAGATATGATAATTTCCTGATACTGTTGTACTCCTATGCTTGGAATAACATCCTGACATTAAATACTTTACTTCATGGTTCACTAATTAATGCTTAATTTACTACTGATTAAGCATTAACTAACCATATGCTTACACGTTTGTTGGCTGTTAAGTATGGTTCAGTTGTGATCAACTAATATGATAATTAACTAAGAAATTATGATTATTTACCTTTATAAGTAAGGTAGAGGTTGGATATAATGATAACTCTATAGGTAGCCACTATTTAGGACATAAGGACAACTTATTATTTAAAGGGACTCTACTGTTGCATTTCAAATTGTATATATACATATATGATTAAAGACATTTAATGTAGATGTTGGTAAATGATGACTTTGTTTGAGTGATTCAATTTTAAGTTATTACATTTTGAAAAATCCATCAGTTTTTAAAAACTGTTGCAGACCAACTCCAATCAATGCATCACACTCCTGATTGGCTCCCTCACTAAACAATTCCTGAAATCCGTCCAATCAGGACAGTTTGCAGCATTTGAAGTGGAAAGCCTCCACTCAGCAGGTTTACCTAATTTGAACTGGAGGAGCTGGTGTTGTCATCAGGACTTTAAATTAATTCAATAAATGACAAAACCTTAGACTAGAACTCATTCTTATCCTGAGCAATATATATATTTGAAAACTGAATAATATAGGACCTTATTACTGGTTTGTTCATTAAGTACTTGCCAAGTACTTAATTATTCAGTAGCATTTTAGTTAATGATGCAGCAACTACTGACAAAATAAGCCCCAATATGTTCCCTTGTTAGTTAGTAGTTAGTAGTTTAGTAACTTATTGACTTGTCTACATATTACCATATTCCATAATATTATTGTTGCTGCAGAGTTAATGAATAACGAAATTGTTACCAAATGATTAATTAATGAGCTCTGTAGTTATTAATTCATTAAGTTTTTACATATTATCAGCATATTAGTTGTCCACGACTGACACATACTTAATAACTAATATGTTAACATATGGTTAGTTAATGCTGTTAATTAAGCATTAATAGTGCATCATAATGTAAAATGTTACCCATTAAACCCTGTTACAATATTGTAAGAGTTACAATCACTGTGAATTCCCACAGGATTCTCAAAAAGTTAAAAATAAACACTGTGGTAGACAGTGCACACTGCCACTCCTCAGGAGTATATTTAGTTGAGTGTCAACCCTCAGTTGTCAAGAAAGTGTTTGCACCCCCAACCCCCAAGAGCCACACTAGCCTGTTGATTGATGTGAGAATAAAGATAACTAATGACCTGTCTTTGTCACATAGCCAGGAGATCTGAGCTATGCTCCTGAACTGTTTAAATTAGTTGACACTAATCCAATAGGTTAATATTTGGCAGTATATTTCCCTTTTTTGTTTCTTAATGAACTCTCACAGTCAAGGAAATGCTACCCTTTGACGTTGTTGTGTTGCATTGCTTGAAAAAGTTGGAGTGTCATTTTTTTGAGCCTATATCTATAATTATATAAAAATCTAGAAGGTTATAGGTACAGGAAAATGATTGTCTGTAAAATTTTCTTTTGACAATCTCAATACAATTCAATAATGCACAATAACAGGACAGCCACAATCAGTGTCATGTTTTAAATCACATTTAATTTTTTTAATGAAAGGTCATGCTCCATCTCATGACATCCTTAAATCTCTGGGGGTGTTAAAAGGCTGGGTGATATTCAGTTGATAATACATTATCAGTCTAATATAAACTACTGTTCCTGCTGAGTGCATTGATTCAAACATTACTTATCTTGGGGGCTCAGTCCCAGTTATTACTATTACTATCTGAAATGAACAAAGAAGTTTAGATCATATTCAGGGATTATAGATTGGATTGGCAAGGATGTCTATCTCTTTCAAACATAATGGCATCCTATGAAGAGTGAAAGATATTGCCATTTTGACTTGCATCTAATACCATGACTGACATCTATGACATCTATATTAAATGGCACATGAACACCCATCTACAGTCTAAAAAGCAGTGTAGGAAAAACAAAGATGAGCAAATAACGGCTGCATTTTCCATTGTGGAAAACACATTTTGACTCGTAGCTGTTATGTTCTGGCTCACAAACACTGAAAACAACAGAGCCATTTTATGTCATGCCACACTGACGAGGAATGGTATTCCGCTTTTGTTTATTATGGTCATACATCTTGCACTTCAGTGTGAAACAAAAAGCCATGCCTTGCACTAATGACTCATCATTGAAAGAACATCAGCGTCATGTTTACAGGGATTGAACAATTAGATCCCTGCCAATCACAACAGTGACTGTAACAGAAAAACACTAACATCTATACTGACAGCAACAAAAGGTAGGAATCAAGTGTAGGTTGATATAGCATGAACAATAAAGACTTGCATCAAAACTTAAAATATGGTTTTCATTATGCAACAGGTGTATGGAGAAGATGGCAACACATGAATTGTGAGGAGGAGCCTGTAAACTGCAAAATAAAGGGAAAGAGTAATTATGACTCTTAGGACAGTAAAGCTTAATGTGGTAACAGTTGTGAAACTGTATATATCTTCATCTGAGGGTGAGAAGAAGCGAGGACTATCATTTTAACTTCAACTTTGTGCTCCCAAACCTCCCTTGCATGTTTTATACTAACTACAGAGCTCACTACCAGTTTAATTAATTATTTGGTAACATTTTTGTTATTCCTTAACTCTGCAGCAGCCACAAATAAATATAATGCTAATGAATATTGTAACATATAGGCACAAGTCAATAGGCAAAATACTAACAAGGGAACATATTGATGGTTATTGTGTCAGTAGTTGCTGCATCAGTGTTGAAGGCCTCCTCTGAGATCTCCCAGATAACCCCCTTTCTGTGTGGAGTTTGCATGTTCTCCCTGTGCTCACATGGGGTCCTCTTCTACAATAAGGACCCCAATTGAAAAAACATGCAAGAAGAGCATCATCTCCTGTCCCGTCCCTGACGACGACGTGGACCCAAGACCTGGAGCCGTTGGTCCCCCGGCGCCGTAGAGGGCTGCCCACTGCTCCTGGCTGCATCAACAGGATGGGATAAATGCAGTGAACTAATTTCCGCAGCCACCCTCCCTGCATGTGTGTTTGGCGGCCACCACCGACTGCGTGCTGTGTGTATGTGTGACATAAAAAATGTGGATTAATAAAGTGTTCTTTCTTTCTTAATCATGAATAACTAAAATGTACGTAATGAACAAACCAGTAACTAAAGGTCCCATATTATTCACTTTCCATGATTCTATTTTTAAATATAGGCTATGGCTCAGGATAAGAATAATGTTCATGATCTTTAGCAAATAGATGTAGTTAAATTAAAAGGGCATTTCTTGAATCAATTTCCTCACAGGCGGCCAATGTCAATGTCAATGACAATGGTAATGTCACAATACTGGACCGTGATTGACGAACAACACCAGCTCCTCAAGTTCAAATGAGGTAAACCTGCTGAGTGGAGGCTTTCAACTTCAAATGCTGCAAACTGGCCTGACTGGACATATTTCAGGAATTCTTTAGGATCACATATTGTTATAGGGCATTATTTGTCATTACTTGGAACATGCTAAAAGACAAATCAAAGTGGCACAGGGTGTGTTTTGTAAAAAAAAAACTTGCTATTGCAGTTAAGTAATCCCTATTTCAAACTTATACAAATCAAATTATACAATCTGGAAAAGTTCTTGGGATGTTATAGTCCTAAACAGTCCACTGACGACTCTTCTTATAAAAGGATGTGACCCATCTCTAAAGTTATGTCAACTAATAAGCTCCCTACTGTATTGGTTCTATATGTGTGCCATGATGGCTTGTCCTAGTTAAACACTAGGGGCTCTATTTTCGTGAATCAATGGCACAAAGTGCAGTCAAAAGCACAAGGCACAAGCGCACAGGGCGTGGCAACTGATTTTGTGGCCAGAGGTGCATGGCACACCTGCAGTACAGTTGGATACAGGGTAAAGCCACAAAAACAGCATAGAACACGCCTACACCATGCACCTTTGATGTGGTCTGAGCAGGAGAGTGGCATAAGACAAACCCATGTAATCCTTGACACCAAAATTTCACTGCCCTGCTTGATCGTTATAGACACGCCCCCTACTGCACCTCTCCTCTCCCTTAGATTCATGGCAAGTCACCAAAATACCAAATGGGCGCAGGCATGAGAAAAACCTGTGTGCGCCCAATGAAAGCCGCGCCATCTGCCGTGTGCTCTCACTATTTATTTTGTG
>CABFOQ010053461.1:4814-15135 GCA_900660455.1 Gephyroberyx darwinii
GGGCAGGCAGCATCCTCACCCATCCACTGAGCACATCATAAGTAGCCCCTATAATAAATCTAATTCTGCTTGCCTCCATGCTCCACAACTCTCTCCACTTCAAACTTCTCTTCTCTACTCTCTCCCAATTCACCCACTGCCCTTGTTTTACCTGTGACACTGCCTTAGTAGCCTACATCTTACTGCCTCCTCCTGACGATGTATTTCCTCAACTACCATTATGGAAGCCCATGAAGGACTTAATTAAAATGATAATGTAAACTTGAAAATGAAAATGCAATTCCACAATAGCATTATAATTTTCCACATATGTATGTGTTATTACCTTTACCTTTACCTTACCCTTACCTTTGAAACACGTTAGCAGATTCATTGTGCCTTATACCAGTTTGGTGGAATGACTCCACTATAGACACCAGTTCTCTCCAGCTAGTCAGATCATGTATGCTATGTTACTATAATCTTTCTGTGGTGTGTGGAGAGCTTGCCCCCCCCACACACACACACAAACTCAAAATATTTTGTTGGTCAATACTTTTGGCGCCTGCATGATTGTGCGTCCCATGGGTCACATATATTATACTACCGCACACGCCCAGTTTGCACCACTCTCTCTGTATGTGTGTGTGTGTGTGCGCGCGAGGCTGTGCGCTTAGAAGCCTCGCCCCTCATGTATGACAACGTCAATAGTTTTAAAAAAGTGTCATTCTTTACAAACTCTTTGTCTCGTTGTCTCTCTCTCTCTCTCTCACCCCCACACACCTGTCATGTCCTCTCGCGCTCTCACCTATTCAGGTGAAAACACCTACCGAGCTCAGGTCAGGCAATAAGCGCACTTAGTTTTGGGGCTTTTTTCTTAACATAGCCTGGATATTCTGCGTTTCATGGAATTAAGGTAGAAAGGAAGGAAAGGCGGTTCGCAGCAGCCATGGAGGAGGAAGGAACTAATTCAGGTGGGAAGGAGCTGAACAGGTGAGGACTTTTAATAACTGATCATGGATATCATGGCAGTTTGTCCGGAAAGACAGACCGCTAGCCGAAGATTAGACCAGAATTTACAGAAACGTGGTCATTTGGCCTTTAATTTGCTAACCGTCTGTGCAAATGTGACGCTTTTTTAAAGCATGTATATTTTATTGCTGTCAGTTCTCGAGTTTCAGATTGAGGAACTTCCAGTAAACGAAGTTAATTTAATGTCACTACTGTTGCCACTGATTGTAGGTCAGTTGGTCAGTGGCGGTTGTGGTTATAGCAATTTTTCACCTTAAATGACGGACTTGAAGAGAAGTAGACAGACAATATTTGCCAATTAAATTAATAAAACAGGCACGACCAACGACAGTCGTAATAAAGCTGAGTGAAAGCCGCCGCAGACCAATGCACACGGAAAATGTGCGCATTTACGCACAGAAACGGCACATCAGGTGTTCGTGTTTTGTGTTAGAGGTAGAGAAAAAGATGACGGCAGGTTGTGTGTTTTGAGCCGAGCTTCCACTTCCATCTATCCATATAATAGAAAATAAGAATTACTGGAATGAATTGATGACCTGCTGGTAGTGGAGTCCGTGCGCATTTGGGGTCCTGAATTCTAGCTCTAACCTCTCTGTAACGGAAATGTACACCACACCCAGTCAGTCCACCAGGTCTAATTAATCTGCAACCACAGTGGAGCGTCTCTCTCTCTCTGCTGCTGCCAGGTGTACTGAATCAGTATTTCGCCCCCTCGAAGCCTACAAATCTAGGAAGCTATTTTGTATTTTATGCAACGTGACCTTAGCCTAAAAAGTGTAATTTAGTGTAATTTATTATTCACCATCAACTCTTTAACAAACCCTCCTATAATCTGTATCCTACCTAAAGTTATGGTTCTCTACCGCCAGTGTTTTATCCATCTCCCACACCTTTTTGTATGGTGTGACACTTTTGACTTGTTTCATTTTGTAGCAACAATGCGTTTCATCTGCCCTTTCTATGCTCTTCTGTTCCGTGTGGCACAGTGACTGTGGCTAGATGTGCCGCATTAAAAGGCCCTTAGCTTCTCCAGTTCCAATTCAATCAAACCATTTACTCAAGTGGGAAGTAGCCCATAGTAAGTTGTTTCCTATCAAGAGAATACATCAGGGGTATTGAACTATGTGCCATGGAGGGCCGAGAGTATGTAGGTTTTCATTCCAACCACACCCTCAACCAGAGAGGAGGGACTAATCAGTGAAATCACCTGGTGTGGTCTTTGGTTGGACTGAAAACCTGCATCGGCCCTCCACGGCACATAGTTCGACACCCCTGGAATACATAGAACTGGTCAGTCCAGGTTGCTCTGATGCTTGACCTAACAAACTATTTACTCAAGACAACCAAATCCAGCAGGAGCCAAGCCTGCTGGGACTACATCCTTATGAGGGGCAGTTGAACTTTTCATTAATTGTGTTCATTGAAATCCTGTGTCTTACAGTGAAGTAATGAAACACGCAGCCACATTTACAGTAAATGTTAGAAGCAGACTGAAACAGCTTTTTTTTCCAGCTCAGTGTAAACATAAAGGCCCTGACTAACCATGACCTGAGGACCACCTGGCTTTTATACTGCCCAGGCAGTTACTGCAAACAAGAATACAGTCTACTGCCAGGTTAAATTTAGGTTCACTGAAAATCAAAATGTATGAATGAATTAAATGAATTAGCCTCTTACTTCTAGTTTCAATAAATCATACCCTACAGAAAACCCTGTCCTGATTATCAACATTTTTTTTTAAATATCAGTTTTAACTTTGTCTTTCTCTTCAATTTAGTCAAGGTGTGGTGGGCCCATACCGTCAGAAGAGGCCTTGGTTACACTCCCGTTTCCAGTTCCTGCTGCTGTCTAGTGTGATTATCCTCATCCTCTACTATTCTCTGTCCAGCAACTCTCTGTCATGGTGGGAGAGCTTTCCACTACATGTGCATTATCAAAGGATTGTCAATAGGACTCGCTGGATAAATCGACCTCCTCCTCCACTTTCCAAACATAATCAAAGCAATGGAGTGGAACAGACTGCCTTGAATGGATCCACTGTCATTCAGTACCATTTAGCCTACCCACGCAACTACCACTTTATCATGGATGACACAGTGGCATGTAAGACCAAGATCCCTTTTCTGGTTCTGATGGTTCCAGTGGAGCCGAATAACTTTGCAGCTCGGGACGCCATCCGGAAAACATGGGCAAACACGACCCTGGTTCAGGGTGAGCTGGTCCAGACTTTCTTCCTGCTGGGCCTCCCTGGAGGAGCAGATGCCCAGGAGCAGCAGGAGAAACTCCAACAGGAGAACCTGCAGTACCACGACCTAATCCAGAGTGACTTCATGGACACCTACCTCAATCTGACCATCAAAACCATGGTGATTATGGACTGGCTGGCCACTCGCTGCCCCATGGCGGCCTACGCTATGAAGATTGACTCAGACATGTTCCTGAACATTGACAATCTGGTGATCATGCTGCAGAAGCCTGGGATTCCCAAGTTGAACTACCTTACGGGGATGCTTATGTGGAACAGGCCTGTCATCCGCTCTAAGGACTCCAAATGGTACGTGCCAGAGGAGATGTACCCAGACTCCACCTACCCAACCTACACCCTAGGCATGGGCTACCTATTCTCCAATGATCTTCCAGAGAAATTTGTGGCTATCTCAAAGTCAATCAAGCCTTTTAATATAGAGGATGCCTATATTGGCATGTGCATGAAAAAACTAGGACTTGATCCTTCTTCTCCTCCAAATCCCTCCCAGTTCAAGGCCTATAACACAGCATACAATCGTTGCGAATTCTCCCAAATCATCACTTACATTCTTGGCTCCGCAGAAAATTTGATAAGGTACTGGACAGACTTGAAAAAGCCTGGCTCACCTTGTTAGGACAGGATTACTGCAGAGATACTTGGAGAGTACATGCTAAAAGTGATGTGATGGCAGGGAATGGGGAAGTTATCAGTTTCTGTATTGGTCTGTTCAGTACAGAAGAAAAAGGTCACATGGCACACAGAAACCAAAATGTCGGAACAATTTGGTTTTGAATGCGATAAAAGCGTACATACGTTTCTGACAGACTAATGAAAAAACTACGGTTTAACTGGAGGATGAGCTTACAATGATTTTGTCATTTTCAAGACTTTGTTGATTCTGAAACTCTCATGGTGTAAAGGTTCATATTCTTTCATTTCAGGGATGGGTGTTTGTGTAATGTTGAAATTAAGCATTAAAATCTGTGAAACAGATTTCTAAACGGGGACAAAATAAACAGGAATGTTTTTTTAAACTATCCTTACTGTATCTCTCCCTTCATACAGAATGTCCTGTTTGACCACATCTTGGATTTTCTTGCATTTGTTTCCAGGATTTTTATGGTTGCAGACCTGAAACCTGTAATATAATAGCATGTGATATCTGGCATTGCATACAGTAGAAAGTAGGTGGTTTATAACTCGATGTAAGCAGGGGAAGGGTAAGCAGGGGATTTCACTGGTGAGGTCAGATTACCACACCTTCAGCCACAGAGGAGGAAGTAATCAATGAAATCACCTGCTGTCGTTTTGGTTGCCCCCATGGCACAGGGTTGAATAGTCCTTCTTTATCCTATGCTTGTCGATAGAATATGGTTTATCAGGTTGATATAAATTAGGTTGATATAAGTTAAATATAAAAAAAAAAAAACAAGTTTAAATGCCTATATCTATATTGGAAGGTGGCCATCTCCACCTCAAAGACTTAAATTCGATCAAAACAATGCCAAAAACAATTTTGCCAATTTTTTAACTTGAATTTTTCAATATAACATATTGATATAGTTTAAATGAAAGTTGAAAAATTCTGTTCTATTTTGTGATTTTTTTTTAAATTGGAAAAATTAGCCTGATTTTAGCCCCACCCCTACAGTTGCACCCAGGAAACCAGACTGCATCACTGTCCATCATAGCCACATTAATAGGTCTGTTCCAACATTTTGAAGTAATTGCTCTTCTAAGTCTGAAAATTTAACATGAAAGTTTTGATTTATCTTGATAAATAAAAAAAATAATTTTATTAAATATTAATTCTAAATAACTATAACTTGCAAATAATCTAGATACATTTTTAAAGTGTTCATTACAATGGGAAAATTAATTTTAACAATCGTGTAAAATTATAAAAAAAAAGACAACTACTTCAACTTATGAAGGGGGGTCGGCAGCAGCTTCCCTGGCTGCTCTCTGGGTCCTCTCTTCATCTCCTGCAGATTCCAGCTTTTAAGTCCTCGATAAGTAATCAGCTCCCACCCGGCTGTTTGGTGATGCTGTTCACCTAGGGTAAGATGGCTGCCTGGCTACCGTCTACTGGGGAATGTAGTTCTTTCCCAGAGTCTCTTTAGTGGCAGATGGCCCAGTCTGGACAGTATGTGTACATTTCCTCCACCAAACTGTCCACCAATCATCTCCTCCATTAGAATGAATGACTTCTGTTTTGTGTCAAGCCAACAATGTGTAAAGGTGTGAACATAATGTAAGGCCATACCTCATACCTGTTGTCAAAAGTTATTGATTTGCTGTCTGTAGATAGCCTCCAACATGGCCATCGCCTGGTGTCCTGTTAGGGAAAGATTGGTTGATACATACTGCATCTTTTGTATTCTTAAGTACCAATCTGGGTACGCTACACCGGGCTGTATTATCCTATTTGCTAAACCAGATTCCTGATTTGAAACCAAAGCGCTCTCTCTCTCTCTCTCTCTCTCTCTCTCTCTCTCTCTCTCTCTCTCGAGCTTATGCTTATATCGCCAAAGCAAACATACATGAACAGGTAATGACAAAGTTATATATACACACATCTATATACACATTCATTTCCCCCCCTTTCCATTTTTATTTTATTTAAAATAAATACATTTTAAAATAAATGAATAAATACATACGTAAATAAATACATACAATACTGTACGAATGTTTTAGGCACATGTTAAAAAAATCCGTAAAGCGAAGATGCTCTCAAAAATAATGAAATGAATAGTTTCTAAATATTAAAAAAATGACTATAAAGAGCAGTGATGTAAAACACTAATGCAGAAATAAAATAATGATAAATAAAAGTAGTAGTAATAATAATAATAATAATAATAGCAATCATTATTAACACCATTGTCGTATGGCATTTCCCTGGTTAGCGAGATATTTGGCTGCTAGTATGCAGCAATTTGTTTTTTCACCTTAAACGTATTTGAGTTTGTCCCTTTCTGATTGTGTTTCAAATTTGTTTTTAATTTGGGGGAAGAATAATTCTCTAATTTCTGAATATTTGTCGCAGTGTAGCAGGAAGTGTAGCTCTGTCTCCACTTTCCTCTGTGCAGAGTGAGCACAGCCTATCCTCCCTTGGTATCAGTTACGATGATCAGATATTCTGCCACCATAGACTGTTGGTTTAGGGTCAAGTAACAATCCATTTTGCTTTGAGCGTTTGTGGTGTCTGAGGGAACTGAGCCTCGGGACCAGCTGGCTGACGGGACTCTTCTCCAGGTTCATCTTTTGCCTTTAGTGCTTTTGGTGGAAAGTTTGGGAGGGGTTGCTTGTTTTTTTTAAATGATTGTAGAATTTGATGGCTCTTTTTTCAATTTTAATTTGGAGAGGATATTGGCCTAATTCTGCTCGGCAGGCATTATTTGGAGTTTTTCTTTCTTGCGACTCATTCGGCCGCAGCTCCCGCACCACCTGGTTCCACACAACAATAGTAATAGAATTCACCAGGTGTCACCAGCCAAGTCATGTTGTAAAGCAAGCTCAGCGTTATATACACTTTCACACTTTTATTACAAGTTATGTAACTATTTTTACATAATTTTACAAATACATTTATCTTGTTTTACACTTAAATTTTTGTATATTGACAGTCGCCACAGAGTGCGCTAATACAATCAATCGTTTCCTAAGAAACAATTGAGAAACTGAGAAACAGAACACCAGAAGAAGACACCGTTAACAAAACTAGTCAGAGTTAGTTAGTGAGCAAAAAGCGGGAAAAAAAAGGTGGTGCTGAAAAAGTCTGTGAGAAAAAACTGAAATCATTGAAGAGTGATGCCTCCAAATGCAAAAAAATAACTGAGTCGTATGGTAGTAGGCAGTGCCAGGGTCTTTTTCGCACGCCAGTTGTGGTGGTCCTGTCTGGGTCAAAGCCCAGGGTTGTTTTTATGTCCCAGTCCGCCCCTGCCCTGGAGTTACTGCTACAGTGGGATCTGAATGCTTAGATGTTTTTGGAAAATACATTTTTAAATGTTGTGTGAAGATTAATCTTAACTACAAAAAGAGGCAAACTGGACACCATAGAACAATGTATTGTAATGCAATTATTACTCTGGCAATATGGCTCTTGTGGATTTTAAGATCTACAATGCAATGATGATGTTTTTTTTGTTTTGTAAATATATATGTTTCTAATGTAGGATCTGAATGCTTAGATCAGGGGTGTCCAATCGTGCCATGGAGGGCCGAGGATATGCAGGTTTTCATTCCAACCGAACAATACACCAGGTGATGTGACCGGTCATCACACCCTCAACCAGAGAGGAGGGACTGATCAGTGAAATCACCTGGTGTAGTCTTTGGTTGGAATGAAAACCTGCATACACTCGGCCCTCTATGGCACATGGTTGGACACCCCTGGTTTAGATGTTTTTGAGTAATTGAAAGAACATTACATTACAGTCATTTAGCAGACACTTCTATCCAAAGCGACGTACAAACGTACTTGACACTATGTGGGGATCGAACCCACGATCATGCTCTAACTACTGAGCTGTCCGGGCCGAACAATTAGTGCTGTGTGGTCAGAGTGAATGTATTGTATTGTATTGGCATTGCACTGTGGATTTTAATTTGTCTTATAGGGGAAGGGTTCTGGTTGCCACCAATGTGGTTGCCTCGACATTGTGGCACAGACTCATTGTCTTACCTCCACCAAGGAGCCCCATTGAGGAAGTACAGAAGGCTATTGTTGAGTTTTTTCTGGTCTGGACAACAGCTCTGTACTTTCCTACTTCAAGGCCTATATAACAGCTGCTTGAAAAATTCCATAGACTGACTCACCTTGTTGGTACAAGGGTGACTACAGGATCATGGAGAGTAGATAAAGTGTGGTGTAATCTGATGTACCATACATTATTGAGATTTACTATTTACCCTCCTGAGTTGCAGTGGTTCTCTAGGCGTGGAAACAATGTTCTGAGTGACGCCAATCGAAATGGGAACAATGGCAGAGAATGTCATTAGTTTTAAGTTATATGAATGTAATATTTGACTTTCAACTGTATTGGTCACTGGTGGAATGTAGTGTTGTGTGCCAAATGAATAGAAAGAAATAGAGCTGCTCACACAGTAGAAGCCATTATGGAATTTGGTCCATTTCAGAAATGAGAACTAGGATATCCATAACAGACTGCGTGAAAGGCTGGTTCAACATGAGCAGCTTACCATTTTGAAAGTAATTTTCAATACTTTGTGATGATGCTGTATTCACAAGTTGATATCAGGGATACAAACCAAACTTTTTATATCATTCCTAAAATATCAGGTTCAATGGCACATGTGAGAAGAGGTCAATTGCCCACTGCTCCTGGCTGGCCCATGGAGGGGCAGCGTAAACAGGATGGGAAAAATGCAGAGACTCAATTTCCGCAGCCACCCTCCTTGCATGTGTGTGTGTGTTTGGCAGCCACCACTGACTGCATGCTGTGAGTGTGTGACACAATTGTGGATCAATAAAGTGTTCTTCTTCTTCAATTTTGTTCTTGGATAACCACAAGTTTTACATGGTGAAAAATTCAAGGGTTTACATATGGCCTCAGAGGCAAAGCCACCTGTAAACTAACCACTTGAACATCTCTGGGCACCACCACTGATATTTACACTTTGAAGGTGCTACGTGTCGCATTGTAACTTCAATAAATTATTATTATTATCAGCACTGAGAAGATTGGCAGCCCTGTGGTGGAAATCTAAGAACTCCAACCTAGGTTTGTCAACCTTAATGTCAATCATCAACAGACACAAGACACGCAACAATCCGGTTAATAATTTAATGAGCTTATATAGTTCTAAAGTAACTACACTAAAACAATAAAGGTAATGAAGCAATAAAAGGGAAATGGAGGAGAGGGAGGACATCTGCTGACCTAAGACTAATGAGTAACCCAAAAACAGGAGATAATAAAACAATTGAAGGATCTGTGATGGCTGCAACTACCAGCCGCACCATCAACCCAACACACTGACTGTGATTTTTGTAAATATACACATTTTTAAACCTACAGAATAATGACACACTAAGTAGCCTTTTTAGAGCTTTATTAGCCCTACGACATGGACATGTGACTGGATTGAGTGCACGCAAGCTCAGTATATTCAAATATTGAAACTTTCCTGCGTCGAGTGTCCGCTGCTGGGAGCCAGCCATCCAAGTTTATTGTCACATACTAGATAACAATGCAAACATCATTACCAGTCGTGAAATTCTTGTCCTCCGGGTCAACTCAACTTAACACAGTAGAAAAAAGTCAAATAAGTTAATGAATAAATAAATAAATAGGTAAAAAATACGGGGACAAAAAAAAAAATCTGGGTAGTTTTTAACTACACCGCTGGGTAACTATTGGACCAACAACAAGATGGGTTGAATATTCAATCCAAATGCTGGTTCATATTAACTACAATGTTGGGTTAATTCTACCTCATACATAGGTTATTATTATTTTTCATGTTTCGTTACACGTTAAGTATGTATGTTAGGCTACACATATCTACACATAACAGTTAAATTACTTGCATATACTGGCCTATTACAAAATACATCCAACATTTGGTCATGCAAATATATATATATATGTATATATATATACATATATGCAATAAACACACCTTTAAACAATGTTGGAATTTTAGAAAAATATTTATTTTTCAAAAAGCCACAACTTCATAAATGCCTGGGAGGAGCAGTGATGGTCATCTCCCAGTGTAAGGACGTAGGGGTACAGCCTCCACACCTCAACCTGCTGGAGGTATTCCACCATGTTTGTTCCAACCTAAGAAACAAAGAAAGCAAGAAAGAGAGAAATAAAGAAAAATCAAAGAAAGTAAAGATTATGTTGAATAGCAAAGAGTAAGCAGGATAATAGAATACCAAGTTGAGGTGTAACAATATCGATACTGAATAAAAAAGGAAGCCAAGTGAAATCAGTGAGAAAATCAGTGGTAACATTTTGCTTTCCGCATTTCATATCAGGTTAAAAATGTGCATGTTGTTGACAAAAACAATAGTGTGTCATCTGT
>CABFOQ010053463.1:13478-44404 GCA_900660455.1 Gephyroberyx darwinii
CCACTTAAAAAATCTGAGAGGTACTGGTCCGTGGTCCTGCCTGCCTCCCTGTCTTCTTTTAACAAATTAGAAAATTTGACTAGTTACGGCATTCATCAGTGTTTGGTTTTTAAAAGTTCTCCATGAAATCTTTTCTCATTTCCAGGCCGAAGTCAATGATTGCAGATCAAGGATTATGAAAAGGACCTGGGCTTTGCTTTATCCAGTTTAGAGGTAAAATTAAAACAATGTTGTTGTATTTCTCACATTAGCCACAAGATGGCACTGTGCTCTAGGAGTGGCTCCTCTGACCATTTGGTTGCAGTGGCACATTTAAACTACTAAGGTAGATGTTCAACCACTAAGCAACAGTTATGAATGTTACTCATTATGTATATATATATATCAGTGCATGTGATTTCAGTCCACTTATGCTCACTACTTGCATTTGCTGTTTAGGAAAAAAAGTTATTTCTTTTATTAACTGATAGATTAGCATTCGTTAGATGCGATGTTTTTCTTTTATCAGGTCATTGTAGGTATTAGATGATAGTTATGTAAAAAAACAAAAAACCCTGCCTATTTGCTTTTAAATAACTAACTAACTAACTGAAATGACTAAATGTGTGAATTTTCCTAAAATGGAAATACTCAAGTGAAAAGTCCTTCATACTGTACAGTAGAGTACTTAGTTACTTGCCACATTTGGCAAGAGCCATTTAAACCCCCTGTTACATAATCCACACCTGTTCAACTCTCCAAGGACCAGACTCTTTACACTGTGCACCTCAAGTGCTGTCAGCCATGGACATGGAGTGTTAAGTGTATTTGTGCATGTGCGTTCGCACATGTGTGTATGTGTGCCATTCTATGAACTGTACCACGGTACCTGATTTTAGAAACAACACTATACCATATTTTTTCATACCCAGTACAATTACTCAATGTTGTTGTGTTTCATGTCAGCTTGTCAGCTGGAAAACAAAATCCCACTCATGAATGTTAATACTTGTAAAACATATTTATTCACACACTCACTTATTTCTTGCAATTCCCAGTTTGAATTTGATGTGGATAATGGAACATGTACTTGAGTTTCACAAGATGGACAGTAAATTGTTCTTTACTCTCCCAGTAAGACCAGCCCAAAATGAATTCATCCACTAACATTTCCTTCTCTTTTTGCAGTGTATGACAGAAGAGTGGAGCATCAAGGGTTTCATTTATACCAGTAAGAAGCAACGGGCCAACACATCTAAAGATGCTTCCTTAGTTCATCAATATCCAGCTGAAGATAAGTGCCATCATTTCTCCGTCAAGATGATGGATGTTCCATCTCAAATTCCCCCCATCAGCAGCTCTCTCGTCCCAGAGGGTTTTTTGTTGCAAGTTCAGGACATATGAAGGAAGGCGCTGCTCCCACTGTTGCACTCTACTAATTTACACGTTATGTCTCATCATGGAAACTGTTGCTGAACTCATCAATGCCTTATGCTACTCTATGTTAGGACATATGGGATGGCTTTCTTTTTAATGTTACATCATCTCATGACAAGGCTCTGAAGGGACAGTTTATCGAAACAGTTCCCTTGGACTACTTTAAAATGTAACCCAAAAATCAACAAGAATTCAAACTAGAATATGTTCGTATATCTGTTGGGTTAACTAGAGGCATAACTAGAGATGTACGACAACCTACTGAACTGAACAATGTATGAAACCGCTGAGGAAGAGAAGCTGAACTTGGGTAAAGACCAAGCTGGTCTTTAATGTACCATTTCACCCACATTATATTCATGCTGCTTTGCTGCCAAACTGTCAAATGTAGATATGAATGTTTTTCCAATGCATCAGATGCCTTTGTCTTTATTTTTGCCTCATAATTGCTGTATCATAGGCCTTTTCAAGTTCCCTCTTATGCTGTACTGAGATCTTGAAGTCTTTTTGATTGTTGCTGTGTGTCTGCTAACATCCGCTGACCTAGGGATCATTTGATGTTGTTCCTTCAGATCACATCTGCTCTGTGATATTTTGGTCTGAAAACTGTCTGTGCACAACCATCTATACTGTACCTTGTATTATACTGTGCCTCTGTCTTCTTGTACGTAGAAGAGGGAACACCATCTCTCGTCACACCTTGTGGCCTGGATAACAGTTTGTGTCTGATTGTGAAAACATGATGTTCTTACCACTGGTAGGTACGAGGCGGCCAGTGAGAGAAGTGAAAAAACTAAGAACTATTAATCTTATTTCATATAGATGAAGTTATTGTAGCTTAGCTTGATTTTTATTCTGTGATTTCAAAGGCGTTGTGGCATCCTCTAATTTTTCGTGCCATGCTTTGTTTTTGAGGAAGAGTGGGAGCATTTCAACATGTTCTCCTTCCTAAAATTTCTCTCAAATGTCCTAATGAATTATGGGTTGGGCACCTTCTGGGGATCCGTTAGTTTTCTCCCATGTCTTCCATCTATTCAATACCCACTCAATGCATGGTAGCAGAGAGCAGAAGAGTTAGAGTTTTTATTTTTGTAAAGAGTAACATTCTATTGCCTCTGTAGTTAGTATTGTTTTGTACTATATTTGGTTGTCACATGACTTTTAAATGGTTTCAGCATAGAACGTTTTGAATGTCATTCGCCTCCTACAATGTCCCTCTCCTACAATTTATCTTCTTATTTTACAAACTAGCATAACTGATGTCGTCCATTGTTGGGTAGCTATTTAGGGCATCGGCATGCATATGCATCTATGGTATAATAAATAGAACTGATCAAATGCCTGTTTCTGAAGTGGTATCTCACTTCTAATTTTCTTCTTGTTCTTTTCTGATGTAGGATGATTAGAAAGGGTTTAGCATTTCAATTTCGAACACTTCTATTGGTTTCACTGTATTTTCACATCAATGAACCGAACCTGAGCTTTTAAACTTACATTTACCACGGTTGCTGGAACAGTCCTGCATCTATGGCAGTACACTGATTCAGTTTTGGTATTTTACAAAGAGAAACTCCCTCTGTTGTAGGGTCATCAACTGTACTGAGTGCCTGTTTTTGAACCAAATGATTACCAGATAACAAAGTGAAAGAATGTGAGGTATATCCTTTAATTCTTAGTTAATTGGGGCATAGGTTTATTATATCAAGTCATGTCCAATATTATCAATAAAGTTTCCAGGGATATTATTAGCATGATTTATCCAAAATCCTCTTTCCGCGGCATATGTTTTCTATACTATAAAAGCACAATATCTATATTGTTATTACAATGCTAAGAACGCAAAGAGTTGGCTTGCCATCTGTCTGCAATAATATGAAGCTTTTTTTATGTTTTGCTCCGAGTCAAATGGGAAGGATTATCTATTATTCATAGTTCTGATGTTCTTTAGATTGTGATGGTAGTTTCTGCCTTGTAAATATAAGTAAATAAATTGTTCCACCCAACAATCTTTCAATATTGTTGTTTGTTTTCATACTTCTTGTGTATTCACACATCATTGCAAATCTTTAGGTCCAACTGCATTTGATGTCTGTTATATAAAACTTTTGATTCCTCATAAAATGGCCAATAATAATAATAGTCAATAGTCAAAATAATAGACATTATAAAACAGTGTAGTTTAGACTTTATACAACAGTGGCCCACTGTAATACGCCTACAAACACTACACAGTAAAATCTGTACTTCTCTTCAGACTACACAAAGCCCTAGTGAATTATGGAGTTTCCCAACAAATGTTTTCACCTTGCCAGGGATCAAAGGAGAGCTATGAATACTCACTATGACGCCTCCATAACCATAAGACCTTCGTCACATGAGTCCCCCAATACGCTCTTCTCCCTCACACACTAACCCTGATAGAGTACCCGGATATTACATCAGCTGTGACAACACAAGAAAGTAAATGTTATGGAGAGTAACTTACCACAAGGCAGTTATATACACAATCAGTTAGTTTATTATTATTATTTCATACTTTTCACAGTTACCTTCTCTCAAAATACCCTAACCTGCCTTGGTTACATTAGCCACGCTGTACATCACTCACGTGTGAACAGCTGACCCGTCCTGATTAAAGTGTGTCCCTTCAAATCTGTGCCTTAAATGAAATGTGCAGCTTGCTAACCCTCACTGGAGCTCACATTGCCCTCACACCCTTGACACACTTTATCTAACACATGAAAGCTTATCTAGGATGTGAGAAGGTCCTCCTGGAGTCTTGCCTTTAAGCTCTTTAATAGTTGTAGTTTAGGGACGACTGACACTGTAACACTGACACTGTAAATGCCTCCGTTGCTGTTTTTAAAATTAATCCACTTTACTCGTGGGCAAGAAGGAGAATATGACTGTACAAGTGATTTTTACAGTTATTGTGGTCACACTGGTGGACTATAAGTTAGGTTTCCTGGTGTTTTATAGCTGTTACATATCTTCACAGAAGGTAGCCTGTGGTTGGTTACTAGGTTTCTCTTACTTCCAACTCTCCTATGTGTGCTTCCTATATCTAAATGAGTTTAATAGATTTCATTTGGTTTCATCAGAGTTAATCATTAGTTAATCATTAATCATTAATCATTATCTCTTCCAAATAAAAATCCCTGTATATGAGTAAACATTTAGACCAATAGTACACTGCACTATGTTTTACTTACTTTTCTTTATTTTCTGTTTTGAATACTTATTTTACTTGAGTAAGTCTTATTTTTTAAACACGAGAGTAGTAAAATGGAATCTGGCAGTTTTCCATAAAGGGTTACGTGTATAATATAAGTTTACCGGTCAATGGAATAGCACGCGCTGTGGTGGACGTGAGACAGGGGCTGAACACATATTCTAAGATATGTAAACATATGTAAATCTACAGACGATGATTGGACGGTAAAAGCGGTTCTCTGGAAACCGATTGGTCACGTTGAGAGGCACGCAACTGTGAAGGCTGCGTCTGACCACGAGGTCTTACGTATCTGTGTGACGCAAACCACAGTTGGATAAATTGCAGCGGCTCGCGCTCTCCATCAATGGAATAGTAGAAAGGTAGCAGGTCCCTTACAAGAGTGAAGACAACTAGACTAGAAGTTAAATTTACTATTTTCTGTGGCTTATTGTCTGGATTTTTTTAAATCTCCGCCTTCATTGAAAACAACTTTTGCTGTTTCTTCAGCCGAAGTTGAGCAGCTCCCTCAAGAAGTGCAGAAAAATGAAATACATTATAGGAATTGGCGGGTAAGTTTTTTTAAAATTTATTTATTTATTATTTAAAAGAAACTCCTACTGTGCTGTACTGTATTGTGACTTTTAGGTACATTTACAACCTCAGCTGGTGACGTAGGTTACATTAGTTTGTTAGCTAAAACAACACGTGGTAACGTTAGTTGTTGTGTTAAAGTTAGTGTTATTCCTTTTGGGATAAATGTGACTACAGGTGATCAGTAATTTATTTTTTTAGGACATGTTTGTTTGATTGACTTACAGCCAGTAACCGGTTAACCGGGACTTTTTAAGTCAATGTCCGGTCTTGCCGGTTTGTTTTGCTCGAGCGGGACATTTGAAAATTCAGCGCGGAACTCATTTCAAAAGTGGAGGGAGACTTGTTTTGGTACAGTTTAACATTGTAAAGCCTTTCTTTATAGGCTTGGTAGTAACTTTGAACTTGGCGGTTTAATCAGTCAATTTATTTCAGCTGATTTTCCCCAAATAACATGCAATTGTTTTGATTAAACAGCGAATGGTCAAGTTTATTTGTCACATGTAGTAGATACAGCAGATATGTTCCATACAGTGAAATGCTTACTGACAAGCCCTACTTACAGTGCAAAAGACAATACAATATCAATTAAGAAAGTAGAATAATAACACACAGCAGAATAACAAGAAATTTCTAAAAGAAAAGTGTATATATAAAGTGTAAGTACAGGTTGACAAATAGTGCAGCTGTGTACAATTAAAAGGGCAATAATACACAGTACATTCAAAATGTAAATATCAAAAATATAAGTATAAAGTGTGTAAGTTATACAGCGAACTTAACGTTAGCTATTTTATCTCTAAAGTTAGCCAAAACATTACAATGGCCCCAGCTTGCAGGTCAAAACCATAACCAAGAAATAGAATATTGATAGTGTGTATTTCATCGCTTTTTGTCTTTTTGTTTTCAGAGTCACTAATGGTGGTAAAACCACTTTGACAAATAAGTTGGTCAAGGCTTTGCCCAACTGTTGTGTTGTGCACCAAGATGACTTTTTCAAGGTAAGCTTTAGCGAGTTGACAATAATGTAATTGTGTTTTGTTTAGTTTGCCTCCATTTCCTTGAATGGTAATGGTAATGACTACCATGACTCACTCCCACCCCCACTCCCTGGTACTTTCCCTTTCTAACACCTCTTGTGTGTGTGTGTGTGTGTGTGTGACTTCAGTCCTGTACTTAGTAAAATTTCTTAGCAGTAAGCATCCATCCTTACTAACTTTGTGGTATCTCAAAGCATTTATTTAGGTGTTGTACTTTCTGACTTTCCAGCAGTTCTTTATGCATGCCCTCTCCTTGTGTACTTGGTGTTTGGTTTGTCGTTGTTGTGTGACGTGAGTGGGATCTGCACGTGTTCAGATCGCTGTGAGGTTGCAGCAATGTTTTATTGGTGACTGTTATTTCAGAAACCAGATCAGATACACGTTGGGGAGGACGGCTTTAGACAGTGGGATGGTAAGACCTGGATTTCACTGTAGGAGACAATAACACAGTTTCCTTCATATTCACTGGCACTTCAGTCTAATATACCCCCCTCTTTTTTTTAAAAATATAAACAAAATTATATATAAACACCCCACATTGATATTACCCTAATGACAAAAGCCCACCGGCCTTCAAACAAACATAACCCAAAATACATTTCACATTGTTCTGTTCTGCCTTCTAAGCTATTTTCTCTTTCTCTCCACCCCCCATCTATATATATCCCTTTTCTCTTCTGTCTCAATTGCTTCTACTCTGTCCTCCATCTCCCCTCTTTATCAATCCTGCTCTGCAGTGATCACAGCTCTGGATATGGAGGCCATGGCCAACACATTAAAAGGCTGGACTGAGAACCCAGTAAAGTTTGCCCGTTCCCACGGCATCAATGTGTCTCCTGCCTCTGATGTGGCCGACCCCGATGAGCAGATCCACATCCTAATTGTAGAAGGCTTCCTGCTCTACAACTACTTGTAAGTTGATTTGATTTACTGGGTTCAACTTTGTTCTGCGCCAGCCTGCTCCTGACTAATTGCTTTAATTGCTGGCTTGTTTGAACTGTGGTGGGAATGGCAAAAATTGAATTTAATGTAAAATTTCCAATAAAGACAAGGTTTCAAATATTGTTCCATCTAACAATAGCCGAGGAGTGTTTTGTTAATGTTTATAGTTAAGAGAAGCTGGTCCCAAATAAAAGCTAGGTTACAAAAATGGGGCAGAATTACCACAAAGGAGTATAAATTCATACCATATTTATTCTAAAATGTAAATAAAATGAAAGACGCACTGCATGTAGTGGAAGGCTTAAAATTCATTACCAAACATAACTACTGCTTGGATCACCATAACGCATTGCTCCTGTTTGTTAATCATTACATGACATTTTTGTATCCTACGGTATCTTGCATTGGCACTGCCACTACCATCTGTACAAGCCAATACTCCTTCATGTTTGATCACAGCAGGTTGTACATTGCTGCCCTAGTTTCCCAAATCATCTAAAATGTTTACTTAGAGCTATTCTGATAAGGGCAGCATAAAAAGGGATTTATAGGTCTGTAGCAGTACAAGTGTATGAAAATGACTCAGCTATCCAAAGTAGGCTGATCTGATAAGTCAACCAACTTTACTAACAATAACAAATTTACTCAGTTGTTTTTTAGCTGTGAAGTGAGACCTATTTTGTGCAAGGGAGCCTATAATTTTATCCTTTTGGAAACATTTTGTCATTTTTATTTTTGGTTCTAAAATTATTGTTTGGTCATGGGAAGGGGAGAACGGTATCTTGTTTAGAGCCAGTTCTAAAGAATACGTGTTGACGAACATTTGATGGGCGGTCTAAGTGTCACATGATAATTTCACATGTTCATTACTAGTGTGTGTGCATGGTTTCACCCCAGTTTGCTCAAGCAGGCAGCGCTGGGTAAGTCCTGCAGTCAGAGATAAGAGTTTCAGCTGATAGAGGCTCTCAGAGGTGTCGTTCAACTGAGTGTTGTGTAGTCTGTACCCTATCTGCATGGCGGGGTACAATGTCACATAAGCTGTACAGAGATATAGAGACCTGTAGGACTTACGCAGCTAACCTCTGACTGTAGTTGGTGTGGAGGAAGACTTCATGTACAAATGACAATCTTTATCGTTTGTGTCTCCCCTCTAGGCCTCTGATGGATAAATACAACAAGTGTTACTACATCTCCATTCCTTACGAGGAATGTAAGAGGAGGAGAAGGTGAGGGTAACTTTAAAACCACAATGGCTCAAACATTTCTTTTCATTTCCATTGATTTCAATTGTTTTGGCATAATGCCTCAATACATAAAGACTTGATACAGCGACGAAATATGATTGTGTCTCTTTCTTACATTGAGTGCTACACAAGTTCTCTAACTGAGTGTTCATCATTTTCAGTACGAGACAATACACCGTCCCAGACCCTCCTGGCCTGTTTGATGGTCATGTGTGGCCAATGTACCTGAAGCACAGGAAAGAGATGGAGGATAGCTGTTTCGATATCGGTACGTTGCAAACTTGACTTAAGTTACCAAGTTGGGTATTTCCATGCATGTTTGTTGGGTCAATATCCTTTTAGGGTCTGTGCTTCCACGTTTTGCCAAGCAAAATCTTTGTTCTTTTATTCATATTTACTCTGGGGACACATCTTTATGTTTTTATGGAAGCTTTTGCTCCAAGTTTTGCCCTCTGATCAGTAGTTTGCGTTTTGCAGAGTATCTGGATGGTTTGAAATCCAAAGAGGAGATCTACAACCAGGTGTATGAGGACATTCAGAACACACTGCTCAATCGTTTATAGGTGAGACAGCAGTGCTCAATTTCCAGCACAAATCTTATTTAACAAAATGTTTAAATTTAGGGGGGGTGGGGGGTGAAGGAACCCTGCTAGTTATATATTTTTTTAATAGATTCATTGATAGGATGTTAAAGTCCACAACAATGTCTAACAGCAGTTGTCTTTTTGTTTTTGTTTTTTTTGTCTTTGCAGCAGGAAGAGTCGTCTTCATCCCTGTATAAAATTGTAAATAGCACCAAGGATCTTTTTTTATGAAGTTTTTTTCAAATTTTATTTTTTGTAAATAGCTTGAAGCAATGTTAACTTATGTTTTGTCATCTTCAGATGACCAATGTTGTTTTTCCCTTAAAGTCATTGTGGAACTGATCATTTACATGCCAATACCATTCATGTACAAATAAATGGATTAGTCACCGTTCAGGAGACTTATCAAGCACGACTCCTGTGTCTGTGTCGAGTGAAATGAACATGAGTGCATACAAGTACATTTAATAAAAGTCTTTGACCAGGACCCTGAGGGTTTTTATCACCTCAGTTATGTAGAACAGTGTGATCCCTCTTACTGAGCTGAAAGACTAAAAATTACATGTTGGCTTTATAATGAATTTTAATCATGCTTGGTTTACATTTGTGTTGACTGGCTTCAAATATCTTTGTATCAGACTTTCTAGCTACAGTTGGTGATGCTCATGTTTCATAAATGAATACAGCTCAGCCAGATAATTGTATCATCTTTATAAACAGATTGGGAATGACTATGCAACACATTTGTAAAAAGGCAGTTTGTATCCCTAAATCAGTACATTCTTCAAATTTGTCATCTTTATGGTGTACCTTACTGCATGGGTTCTTAAACTTTTTCCACTTAGCACCCAAGCTAGAAAGCTTAACCTTCATTCTAAGACTGAAGATCAGAATCAGTGACTCATACCATGTAGAGGCCCACCAGAGCCTATTTTGGTCTTGACCTATAGATTAGGAAATTGGGGCTACAGTTGTCTGTGGGCTTAACTCAACATTCCTCATGAACAGTTTCCCAGATTTGAGCCAATATTACAGGAAGCCATTTAGGTGAGGCTCTGAAACACTCATCCATTCCTGTGATGTGTCAGCACTGCTGTAGCTACAGAATGGCTCTTTCCTCTCTCGCTTCAAGAGGATGCCTGAGCCAAAATACATAATATAGATTTAGGCTATTAGCACAGGATTTGTAGCACATGAGGCCTCTGGCACGTGCTGATATCACCTAAGTGTCCACTTGTATAAATAGGCCAGATTCATTTCTCATTTCCCTTAAGGGAATACACAAAGGAATCAGTGTGAACGTCAGTTAATCACCACCACTAAATAAAGGAAGGTTAGGGAAGTGCACGTTTTATTTGGCTCATGAACAGAGTGGATGGAAGTTCAATAATTGGTTCATTATACAAACAAACCGCAATTGGACCATAATTAAGCTGCTAGATAAGCTGATTTGATGAGGGTGGTAAAATCAGCCATGGGGGGGTTCAGTGCAGTATTGGTTCATTTAATTCACTGTATGAACCTGTGTGTGTGTGTGTGTGTGTGTGTGTGCTGGGTTTACCTCCCAGGAATGTGACGGCTCAGTCAGAAGGCACAAGTGATTTTAGGTCAGGGAGCCGTGGAGTCTCACTTGAGGAAACCTGGGGTGGCATACTGGGAGGCAGCTGGAATTACCTCAGGACCTTGTCAACTGGAAATGCTGAAGGTGGAGATGTAGAAGGAACTTTGACTTGCGGCGCTGTAGAGTAACACTGATCTTGTTATAGTTAATCTACCTGTATAACTGAGTTGGGTTTATGATCAAAGTAATGACATATATACATTTTTGCTTTCCTTTCTGTCCCTCTGCACTTAAATGTATTATTATCTAGCCATGCGTTCATAAAGATGTTCTAAAACATCTGTGAAATGAAGCCATGATGACTTATTTAGGTTGATATTTTATTAACATCTTATTATAGTAAGGGTTTAGTCTTTCCGGTCAACATGACAGCAGCTGTAGATACACGTAGTTGGTCATGCCCATGTCTTGTTTTAATCCAGTGACATTTCAGTCAGGAGGAGAGGGTGGACATGCTGCTGAGTTGGACTGGACTAAACCACACTGGACTGGACTCTCAGTGCTAAAAATGACAGGATTATATATCATGACAGTGGAAACATGCACATAGCTGAATCCACTCACCGAGACAAAACATAAATTATATCAGACTTATAGGGACCTGAATCATGGTGGCCATCGGAGAGAATAAAACAGTATTTCTGTATGTTTGGTAATGTTCATGAATGCGTAGCTGGTGATGTTGCTCTTCGTTGACTCGCTGAAACCTGTCCTCAGACACACTCCCATTGCCCTGATACCAACCATCAGCTTTTCCATACAAACAAACACACTCAGGTTTTCAGCATTTGTTGCATTAACGCATTCATGTTATTAAGAGAGTCTAATACACACACACACACACACACACAAAGACAGCCTAGTGTGAAACAGTGGCTGGATTATTCCAAGCTGCTTTACAGTAAACTCTACATTGAAAGGTTGACCTTCAGGAAAACAAATCCTGTCTAGACATTTTTCTGGTTGAACCTGACCTCATTTCTCTCAATGTGGATTAACCATGAGGCTGTAGCACATCCTTTCTAAATAGAATATGTATCAGGTACACAGGATACTGTCCAGGAACAGGGTGAAACTGTTACCTCAGTGGTCAGGCGGATCACTGAGGTAACTTTAAGCACGTAGGCTGTTCTTTTGTGTAATGTTATTGCTTGGCAGGTACAAATCCAGTGTGTGTGTGTCTGTGTGTGTGTGTATGCAGGCATGTGGGTACATAAGCTTGTATGCATGCATGTGATGCCAAAGAATAGAGGCCTGTAATAGTTGGCTTTCATCACATGGTCATGATGACCTATGTACCTGCATGTAATAAACATGATAAAATCGTGGTAACGGGGCAAAAAAATAACATCAAACATTTTTCAGTCAATTTGACTTTATTGATAAATGACAGAATGCTTCTGCCAGTTTATTTTAGCCATGGACATTGTGTCATGGAGCACTGAGGTTTACTACCGACTGGAAAAACTCTCAATCATCATTGTAACTTGTAAACTCGGGTTGACTGTCCTGCCCTGTTCACTTGTAGACTCAATCATTGGTACATTTTTATGTATAGTACCATTCTGGGCTTGCTTCCTTTTTATCTGCAGCTGGAGCTTTCATGTTTTCTCTTCCCTCGTCATGGAAGTCATTGCAAAATGATGTAAAACTGAAAAAAAAAACTTTTATTTATCCAGCGAAAGTTGACTGAGCACGTTCCAGAAGCACCCTGTTTCACAATCATCCAGTTCCTCACATTCACAAACACAGCCCTCTACTATTGGCCCTGAATTTCTAGGTCAATTTGAGATTTCAAACCAATAACCTGCCAGTCAAAAGCCTGCATCTCTAACCTCGAGGCTGCTGCCACTACTCTACTGTCTTGAGACAAACTACTGCTGTTTCAGCACTAATTTAGGAAAATCTGACTTTGCTCTTACCTTCCATGTGATTCTGACTGAATTTTGCTTTGGTACATTCTATAAGATGTCTGCAACTTATATGTTTGTCTTCAGGCTGTTCTCTTGGCCAGGTCTCTTTAAAGTTTAAATAGATCCAAATTTAAAAAATCTTCATTGATGGCTGTAAGACTGACCCTAACAATCAGTGAATGAATCGTATCTGGCAAGCTTTTATGAGATGTACACGTGGGACATTGGAGCCAGGGTTTTAAATCGCGTATGTCAACAAGGGGAAGACGGAGGTGTGGCACTGGCGGAGGGAGCTGAGGTGCTTACATAGTGAGAGACCACAGCCGGGGGAGTGACAGCCATCCAGCTGCAGCCAGCCTGAGCCAACTAGACCTGGCCAGCCTGGACCTTGTGATTATGCTATGCTGTCTCTCTCTCTCTCTCTCTCTCACACACACACACACACACACACACACTTTCCTTTCTCACACTCACTCATGGATATGTACACTCACACAGATTGCTGAAAGGCTTTGAGTGCTTGCCAGGGTGTGTGAGTATATTTAGCGTAGATTCTTGTAGTGTCGGGGGAGGAGGTGCTATGGGAGGTTTTATAGAGGCTGACCCCCTTCTAATCCTCAGCATGATGGCTGACGTGGTCCACATACCCTCGGGACTGGCACCTAGCAAGTAGCTACCAGCCTATCCACACGTCCCAGCAGCCACAAAGTGCTGCAGCTAAATGGGGCAAAGCAGGGGAAAGGTGAGGCCTTTATTTCAAGCTACATCCTCTTCATCAGGTATACAATAAGTGGAAACACACACATGTATATATGAGAACCATGGCAGCCTGAAGTCCCTGCTACTACACTTTTGCAAAAGCAGTTTGCTGGTTCTTCTGGCACTGTACATGGATTGTGGAATGTGATCAATCAACAAGCTAGAGCGATTCATTCATGCAATATCCTCATGTTACCATTTAATTAATATTAACTGCATTATTATGCTTCCAGAGTGTATGATATACAGAAAAAGCTGCTCATAGAGTGTTACAGTATATATAACACACATAGTAGCCTACATACTGTAAAAGAAATACATCTTGAACTGGCTGAAGGCCAAGTGGAGCAGATTGGTTTCAGACCCATCATGAGACGATCCTTCCTGTAACAAATTGGATGGTATAGGATATCTGGCAGAGGTCCCCTGGTGATATGTCACATAAATCACACACAGTCAGGTCACATACAGTCAGATACAGATTCGTTACATAAACTTGTGTAACTGTCTGTGGACTAGAAAGTGTATGTCACCACTCATGGTAAAACATGGAGGCCTGCCCCCTAGCTGGAGAGATTATATGCCAAATGTTCTATTCCTTAATGGAAAGTTTAATCGTTTAGTGTGCATTGCTTTTGATCTCTGTTTTGATCCGTTTTTGCTCTAATTTTTCAAGTAATCAAGTAAGAGTGGCCTCAGATCAGGCTCTCAATGGAAGACACTTTATTATAACAGACCAGAGGGCGTTGTTTCTTTCTACGAGGGTTGACTGCCACCCTGTGGTGAAGAGGCCTGGTAGTGTGGATGAGGTACCAGATTGAATACATACATTGAGGTCGCGTCCTCTGACCCAGTAGTTCCCAAACCGTATCATATCAAGGACTCAAAATAGATACACATCAGACCACTGACTCCCAGTTGGTAAGATTTTGTCCCCACATATGAGAAGTTAATTGTTAATGAGTTAATTGTTAAAAATGAACTGCGTAGTTGTTGTAGGTAGAGAGATAACGGTGGAGAGAGCAGAGCAGTAGCAGCGTTTTATTATTGTGCCAACTTCTAGTGAATTAAAATCTTAGTGTAATTAAACATTTTCCGGGGAACCCCTCAAACATCCAAGGACCCACTTTGAGACCAAAGATCTCAGCCATAATCCTATAAATATCGATAGACTGTATCTGGAGTATCCATATAGAGGTGGTATATCAATCTATCGTGTCCAACCATTTGAAAATGATCTTTAATTTTTGGTATGCAAGATGAATCACCTGTATTTCATAGAAACAGCATGTATGTTGGGCAAAGAGCGCGAGTGATGCATTTGCCGTTAAACAAATTCAATGGCCACGCGCCTGCCCACTTATGCTTAGGCTATTTCAACGACGGTCCTTATTAAGACAATATTACTGTTGATATCCTGTCGTAATACCTTGAAAGGAATGCAATGAAACCATTTGAATTATGATCAGTCAAATGTTGAATTTAACATGGAGGGTTTCAGCTGAAACGGTTATTTTGGTAAAACTGTTTTTCTCGTGATAGTTAATTCTAGTCTGTCCTCACCTGGAGACTATTTGCAGACAGTTAACAACTTGGCTACGCTGAAAATAGAAAAGCCAAACAAATGAAACCCACCCAATCAACAGTGACGAATTTGTTAAACTGAGACATTTTAAAGAAAAAAAAACCTACTCCTCCCTGTCTGTGCATGGGTGGATAAGGTCATTTTCTGAAAGTAAGCGCTCACATTACAAACAGTTGAAAACGTCTCAACCATATGATTCACTGATGCTGTGCGCAACTGCGTGGCGGAATCAAGTGCCAAAATACCACCTGAAACATCACCCATATTTTCACGAGGCGTCAAAATCAAATGTATGTAGTTAACGTCTCAGTGCTGGGACACTTCAGATGGAGACACCGAGACTTTTAGCCATGGAGAAGTTTGCTTTTGTACTCATTTGCCTACTTCATGTTCCGGTGCATTTGGGCACCGGGCAGCGCCATACACGCTCCGGTATCGGACCATGGAGAAACCGGATTCAGTGGGAGAATAACGGGCAGGTGTACAGTTTACTGAGCACAGGGACTCAGTATCGCTCACCTGTACAGCCAAGGAGGCAGACTCAGCTCTTCCTGACTGCAAAAAATAATTTAAACCGACTTCACCCCCCTGCTGTGGTGAGTCCATCCTCCAGAACTAGATCTGCAGATCTAGAGGAGAGAGCCGGAGGTGACTCTCAACGACACGGCCGCAGTCAACTGAATGCGTCGGTTCTGAGTGCCGATGCGAGTCAGTATTTGCTCGCCACGGGAAGACCCGAAAATCAGCCCTCACCGCGCATCGTACAAACGGGAGAGACTGTTGTTGCGGGATACCATTCACACCAACCCTCGGTTAACGGCGCCGCTCCCACTCTCACCGCCATCCAGGAGTTCTCGGGCAGCGGGGCTCCGAGAGGAGGACGGAGCCCCCCTGGAGATGATGCTGACCCACCGGGTCCACCGCAGCAAGCCACCTCGTCACCGGTAAGATCGTCACACTTTACGCACAACCGGGGCGCTCGTCTACGATCAGAGAACCCAGAATCAACTGCCCGGCCACCGACCATATCTGGAGGGGTCAACGTCGTTGAGGTCGGTGGAAATGGACGAAGAATCCAGCAGCAAACCAATTTCGGGAACACTCGCAGTGCGCAAAGAGCGCATTCAATAACCAGAGTTATACCTGAGTCAAATGTTTCGCTCACAGCTCTATCCAATAACGCCGTAGAGACACATTTTCCTCGCCCAAGACCCGAAACAACACGGGCTACGGGCAATATAATAAGGGATGATGGCAGGGACCCACATAGCATTCATCACAGGAACTCCGTTTTCTATAACGTGTACCCGCCAGCCGGCAGGAACAGGGTCCCTGTGCGCCATCCACCAGGAACGGGCTATGGCACCAGGTTTTTCCACAATGGTAAGGCAGGCAAGGAGATTTGAAACCAAATGACATGAGATGTATTTTGCACACATACAGTTTGAATGTTAAAATGGGCATTTTACATTTTTATTTATACTATTCCTTATTTTAAACACTCAAACCCACTCTGTTGAGGTCGATCAATATGCTCTATCAACTCAGCATTGTTCTCACACAGGTCTCCCAGACCTGGTTCCTGACCCCTACTATATCCAAGCTGCCTCTTACATCCAGAGAGTGCAGATGTATGCCCTTCGCTGTGCTGCTGAGGAGAACTGCCTTTCCAGGTACAGTTATTTGATTGATGTCATTACTAGCCACATAAGATCAATGACTTAGTCAATCAATTAGTGAACATTTACATGAGGTGATATGAAGCCAATATAATTGAGCTTTTAGTGTTTTTTGTACTGCACAGTTTGCTGTTGTGGGATGATTGTCCCTTGTCTATTGTGTGATAAATGTTTATATATTTAGACACAGATTTCATTGAGGTATGTAGACATAAAGAAATAATAATAACAGTATAAGCTGCCTGTATGGTTGCCACATTAGGATATGTGTTGACCAGACACACTTGGCCCAATCCCATTTGGAAGCTACAACAGAGTGACAGACGAACCTGGCAACCGACCAAGATCTTCTCCTTTGGTCTGACCAGCCACTTTGCCAAATAAAATAAGCTCTGAAATCAAAGGCTGTGGCTTCCTGAGGTAAACGTAAAAACGATTGATGCCAAACCAAAAACCACGCCTGTTGCTTCTAAATCACAATAATATCAACTGGTTAATGAGGAGTGAAAGAGTTCAACGTGCAGTGAATATGTGGAGTATCGTCTGATGCAAAGATACAAAGATAGTATTAGCATCATCTTGGCTCGATAGTAGGCCAGTGGACAAGGAGCATGTTATTGGTGAAAGGCTCATTCCTTTTTTGTTCTCGTCCTTCCTGCAGGTCTGCGTACCATCCGGGTGTGAGGGACCTGGACTACAGGGTCCTGCTTCGGTTCCCACAGCGGGTGAAGAACCAAGGAACAGCAGACTTCCTCCCAGTGAAGCCCAGACATGAGTGGGAATGGCACAGCTGTCACCAGTGAGTTCACCATTAAGCTCCCACATCGCACGCTCACCTGCATGCATACATAATGGTGCAAGTTGGTGCGTACACACATACATGTACTGGTATAGTTCCTGGGTTTTAAAGCACCTGGAGTACCACATGGGCGGGTTTTACTGTATCAGAACAGTTTAGATAGTGTTGCCTAAGTTTTTATACACCAAAGTATAAAAAAACTCATTCAGTCATTTGGATCTGTCTCCATCACCCAGGCACTACCACAGTATGGAGGCCTTTAGTAACTATGACCTGCTGGACGTCTCCACTGGGGAGAAGGTGGCTGAGGGACACAAGGCCAGCTTCTGTTTGGAGGACACTTCCTGTGACCCGGGAATAAGACGACGCTTCGCCTGCACCAGTCACACACAGGTTGGTCTGCCTGGTCTATGATTTATTTATCTTTCCACTGATTGATGGATTGGTTGATTGAGTCACCTATCCATCCATGGTTACATTTGTTTGGCTATTTGATTTATTGACTGTTGATTTATTGATTACTTTATTGCTTGTTTCATTT
The DNA here is from genome assembly GCA_900660455.1 of Gephyroberyx darwinii. Lineage (NCBI taxonomy): Eukaryota > Metazoa > Chordata > Actinopteri > Trachichthyiformes > Trachichthyidae > Gephyroberyx > Gephyroberyx darwinii. Next base: position 31,407 of record CABFOQ010053463.1, read on the forward strand.
ATATCCACACATTAGAAATAGAAATTCATTCATTTTGCTTTGCCATCAGACAGTCCATGCCCAGGAGCCATATCAGGTGTGACCTTTTTACCTTACACTTTTGCTCACATGTGTTTTCTCAGGGGCTCGGTCCAGGTTGCTATGATACATATCACGCCAACATCGACTGCCAGTGGATTGATATCACAGATGTACCACCAGGAAACTACATTCTCAAGGTAGGGGCATTTGCAGTAGGAGACAAGTTCATAAGTAGCACAGTAATGATGAGCAGAGGCTCTGAAAGGCTATTATTTCCAGTCGCACCATCATCTCTCTCTCTCTTATGTGCCTCCCAGGTGACAGTGAACCCCTCTCAACTGGTTGAGGAGTCAGACTTCTCCAACAATGAGGTGCGATGTGACATCAGGTACACAGGGACCTACGTCCAGGCAAGAAACTGCAAGATTACTGTGTAAGTCAACACACGTGTGTTTACTCTTTATAGTATAATATATGTAATATATATCATATATATAACATATGAAAGGAAGTTCACAAGTATTCTGGTCATGTGAAGGAAAAGAGCTCCACACCGATGCCTGTTCTTTGTTTTGCAGAGGCTAACCTGACTGTGGGGAACCATTTTCTACCATACACCTGCCCAAGCTCACCAAGACACATGCAGTCAATATGTTGGTGTCAATGTAGATACTCTGTCCCTCAGCACTTCTACAGTAAGCTGTCTGCTACCATCCTAATATCCTGGGTAAATGTTATCCTACTTGTAACAGAGAATTTTTCACAGGTTGTTTAAGAGAATGCATGACAGCACGGTTGGTTGTATATGTGCAGCAGCGTTGGGCAAAGCCTTATAAAGCATGCTACCATGATTCATAAATGTAGACAAAACAAGGAAGTCTTCAAGAAATCAATCATTCAGTTATACTGTGTGGCTGAGTTGGTATTTGGAAGGTCATTGGTGGTCTTATCCGTTGAAAGGTTATCAACATTTTGTTTTAGCACAGATCCTCCATCGACCATTGACCGTTATGTGTTGAAATAGGTATGAAAGAGATATGTGTACTGCTACAACATAAAGAATCCAAATACTCCCATGTATGTATTTCTATCTGTATGGCATGTATCATTTTGTGCATTATTTTGTAGATTCACGTTGTACTACTAAAGCACAGTGCCACTGTTCAACAGTACAATGATAATGTATAGTCTATTCTTCTGGATACTAAAGAATGGGTATTTAAATGTTTGAAAGTTGTACTTTATTTTATACAATAGAATTTTATAATAAAGGTTGCCAGATTTTTTGGAGGCCAAAATGTCAGTGAAGACTAAAGCCTTATTGTTTCTCTCTTACACTCTGGTCATTAAAGGATGAACTGAATAAGCACCATTTACAGGATAATTTGAACAAATATTTTACACCATGATGTCATTCCATCCTGTAAATTAAGTTGAACACCATTAGAGTGTGGAGTGGTGAATTTTGAAAATGAGTTAGAATAACACATCACGCCTCAGAGAAATATACAAAATTATCCCACTTAGCACATTATGTCTTAATGGAGGAGAAAATAAAAGGGCTTTACACCGCGAGCGTGTGTTCGTCAGGGTCCTCATGTTATGCTAGTTCAATTATTGCAAAAGGACTTGCTCCACTGGCATTAACTCTGTATATACTCTATAAGGTGTCTAGGAATTTCTGAGCTCTGTTTACATACTGTCACTGGTTTAAATAAAGCCACCGTGTCATCGGTACTTGGAAACATATAACAGAACTATTCTCAACACCTACAATTAATTCTTCCTTGCTTGTTTTTTTTCTATTTAGAGAAACATGCTATTTCCTGTCCAAGTACATTGCCTCATAGTCTTGTAATGTTAAACACACCGTGGAAGTTAAAGAGCTTCCTGTTTGATCAGATGTATGGAAGGTCAACCGCCGCAGTGACACGTCTCTCAGGGGTTTCTCTTCCACTGTAGCTCAAATCCTGCTATATAAACACTGATTAAATACAATTCTAATTCTAATAAATACATTCAAAGAAATAAACTCTGATCACTGACGCTGTTACCATGTTACCAAAATAACAGTTGGGAGTGGTTGACATTTTGGACCCCATAGAAACCTTCATTTTCTGTGGTTCTTGTAGATTACAACATTTCAGTAAGTTTCATGTAAAGCCTTGTGATGTTTATGAGAGGCATACTGGTGCCGAGTCATGGAGTACAGTCTCTCCACTGTAGCGCTTTACGACGTCTGTCAAACTGTACGAAAGCTATTCAGCTCACTCACGGTCTCAGCGCAACAATAGTCTATCTTATGGCTCTAGCTAGAGACCTGTAGGCATCATGGGGCCCTATCACTAACCCTTCCACTACAGTGTCATGGGTAAGGGTGATGGTCTCTCTTTGAATCCTGAAAGAGCACGGGTGATTGGACTGGGTGAGATTCACTCTGTATAGACACTGTACACGCTTTATAGGTAATTTTGAAATGCAATCAGAAAATGGATTCAGGAATTGAGTAATCCTCAGAAATTAGGAAAAGTTTCTTACTGTGCTCGCACCACACATATCCACATCACACCGTGTTTGAACCCAATCTGCACAGCCATAAATTTATGTCTTCCTCTTACACCAACATGTCCTTTTTTGGTCGAGCACACACACCATCTTTGGTCAGAGAGCCCTAGAGGTGAGCTACTGATGTGAATTTGAGTGTGATGGAGGGTCAGGGCAGAGCCTCCTCCACAACGGGTGGTGTTTGCTCAGGGCAGGCCGACGTGCTAAGCCTCCAGGGCGTGCAGGGTGGGCAGAGGTGTGGGGCGCCCCTGCCTTCCCTCGCTGGAGATGGCGAGGAGAAGAGAAATTCCACAACTCCACAGCCAGTCAGGAAAACCTGACTGGAGACTGCTGACATCAGCAGCACCAGGGCTAAACCATCCTTATCATAGGCAACTCTGTCTGTGATGCTGGCCCAGTGGCCTGACTGTCTGAGACTCCCGGTCAACAAATTCCTAGAGCCAACAGGCTAGACCAATATGACACATTATAGTAGTCAATTTGTTGCTCCTTGTACAGACAGTCTGGAAGATGACCTGCCACTATGAATCAAATAATTGAATGCAATGCTCTCTGTCAGGATATGTGGTCTGTATTTACTTTGTATCAATGGCAGATCTGTTTGTTTACAGCAAAGAGAAGAACCTGGTTGTGTGTGAGCATGGTGGAAATAACAGCATGTTTTTCTCTCCTTCTGGTATTACACAGCCGAGTATCTGACGTCTTGAACGAGGAAACAATGTTTACCTGGGCAGGACAAGGACTCCCTGGTCTGACAATTTACACACCATTACAGTTTTAACAGGTTTCTCTGTTTGAACTAGAAGAATGTGTGTTTAATGACCCTTGTACTTTTCCCCTCAGAGGTGCGGTGCAAAGTCAATAGGACATCTGAGTGAATGCAAGCACATTTTAACCGAGTAAAATCCTGTTATTCTATCATTTTTGGGCTAGGGAAGTGGGATTGGGCAGGGAGGGAGGCCATCCGGATGAGGTTGCGAATGGGGGAGAAGACGTGAAGGGGGGTTGGAGGTGAAGAGCCAAGGAGTACGAAGAGTGGGAGTGGAGAGGTTATTCAACCGAAAAACGATAGTTATTTTTGGTTTGAATATGGTTCCAAATGCTGGTATTGCTTTATGGGTTTTACACATGAGTGTCTGCCAAGGTTGAGATGTCTCATTTCATACCATACATCTGTTCATCTGTCTCGCTCCATGAAGAGGACCCTTTATTGGTCCAGAGACATATAAAAAGACACACACACATCTATACAGAGAGTCAGACGGTCAGACAGACACAAACAGACATGAGAGCGCTAGGCTGTCCTTGTCTCTTGTAATGCAAACTGTTGTACTGTGGAAATGAGAGCAATGTACCCGCATGTATTTGTTATTGAGACTGGGCAGACATAATGCTTGTTTGTATGAAGCAGGCTTGATGGGTGGTTCTGAGAGTAATAAGAGGATGGTGCTGCTACTCTCAGTTTTGAGCAGTGGCTCTGAGAGTCACAAACTGTTTGGAGTCAATCATTCATTCAGTGCACGGCTCATCAAGGTAATTTCATAGCCCAAGATTTTGTTTCTCAGCTGTGGGGAATTCATTTTTATTTTCATTTTTAATCTTTGAAAATATGAATCCAAACAACAGGAATTATGTGAAACAGGCAACAGTGTTTCAAGAAACAAGACTGTCTACCATTTTCAAGCATTCAATATATTGCATGAATTTTTGTTGGGTCGAAGTGTACCTTGGTACCAAAAAACGTTCTCAGGTCTCGTTCAATTCTGTTCTTTCCTATATCATCTGCACTATTAGACAGCGTGTAAATGGCTGAGAGTTTGTCTTGTGGTTTCCTGGTAACAACCTCAATTCTGCCGGTGGGGATTATAAATGCATACTTATTCAATGAAACCAGACTGTAGACATTAGCAGACAGTTAAATGTGCATGAAAACCTCAGCACTCTCTGAGGGAGGCTCAGACATCAGGAAAATTATCTTGGGCTCTGTAAATAGTCCCCATTTATTAATTTCCATTATAACTATATACAGGCTATTATTGCACTCAATGTGGTTAGAAATGAATGAATGAATGAGATGAATCTGAGATGAATCTGACCACATTTTATGGATTTTATGGATTTGTGGACAATGATACAAACATAGGAAAAGGGGGTTGAGGTGGTGCTCTATAGGTCTCTTGACAGCTCACTGCCTATGTAGAGCTACAGGATGTGAAGCTCAGACAAGACTTAAATAAACACAGACACGGTCCATGCTGATCCAGAAATACCTATATAGTTATATAGTCAACAGCCATACCACTGTTATTACCCTCTCAGACATAAAGTACCAGTTTTGAGGTCAGATGGCTTTAGGTTATTTATCCATTGGGCTTTAAATTCAGTAAGATACTTTAATAGTCTTTAAGGTCTTTGATTTTTATTGGAATACTCCTGTACAAATCAGGAAACCTTCCGGATTTAGTTTATGAATAATGCCATTTGCTGTTAACGTTATGGAATAAAAGGTAGAAAGGAGTATAAAATTGGTTGGACGAGGGCGTCACCGTGTGGTCAGATGTGGTAGTGTCGCTGTAAATTCATTCAGATTTCATATTCAAATCGTTGTTATGATAAATCAAAACATGAATGCGATTTCCTATGTGAGTTAAAATGTAATTTAATTAAAAATGTTGCCATTTGTTTATATATTGTTTTCTTTAAGTTGCTTCTTCTTCATTCATTAATTTACTTCCTCGTGTGACGTCACTCACAGTGGACAAAATATCTGGCATCCCACTGTCAAAGCAGTGCCACAGCTGAGGGAAAATGGCCCGTGAAATGAACTTTTTTGGTGCTGTTAATTCGGCGTCCATGCTTGTATTTGTATTAATTTCGACATTTGCTTTGGCTAATGCTTCTCCGGACGGAACCAAGACTGTGGAATTCAACGTTAAACCCGGAGGTGTGGTGCACACATTCACCGAGAAGATTGTAAGTGATTGTGCTTCACACACATATCTTTTCACACAGTTTACACCCGTAAAATCTTACCCAGACACATCCAGTTCAGATTATACTCACACTGTCTCTCCAGATCAGAATATAAATTTGGTGTGCAGATTATTCTGGTTTTGCAAAGCGCTCCAGCATGGATGAGTCAGTAGTATAACTACTAAATAAAAAGTATTACAATTAAAGTGTGTATAAGGTGTGTATCTCATACATTCTGTTGTACTACATTATATATTTTTGTATTTATAGTAATTTAAGGCATAGATGCACTTGTCTGGTTAGCTGTGAAAGCGCTGTCGTCGCAGTATGATGACGCAACAGCCTTTGAGCGCCTGACACGTCGCTGCCAGAGACACAAGGCCACCATTCATTGGTTGAGAGTTTCAAAGCTTACAGAAGAAGCAGTAGGCTACAACCTGCAATTTAACCATGGGCATGCATGTTTTTGTGAAGTGCTTTTCAATATTTGTAGAGTTTGTTTTATGTATTTTATAAAAATACAGTGAAATCTGTCTGTCCACCAATTATCTATTAGAAAACGCCTACAGTTGAAAAAACTACACTTCCTGATACCTAGCAGCAGCCACACATTTGTCACAGAGTTCAGATATAGCTGTTTGACAACATATTCACCATGTGTTCATATGCCCTTTATTATAGCGGGAGTATGAGTGCTCATTCACTTATGCCTCACAAGGGGGAACCAATGAAGTGAGTATCAGTTGGTTTGCTCGCTCTGTCTCATTTATTTCTCTCAAAAGATGTTGATTCCAGTTTGATAGCTACCATCATAATATTGATACGTAATGCTGTCGGTGCCATCAATAAATATTCTTCTCTGCTTGTGTCAAACAGCAATGGCTGATGAGCGTCGGCCTGAGCGATGACGACCGACTGTTCTCCTGCTCTGTGTGGAGGTAAGCCGTGGTGTGAGGTTACCACACACACACACAGACACAGGATACAGAGCTGTCTGTGATGAGGCTCTGAATGACTTATTCAGGTGCTTCAGCTCAGTGTACCCCAACATCCAGTATCTCATGCAGAATCTGTGAACTTTCCATTCATGTTGTCTGTAATTTAATTTCACTGTGGCAAGAACAAAAGAGATCTGAGCAAAGAAGCAACAGAATTATTTATGAAACCAGGTGCAGTCACCTGGTTTAGATGTCTTGAAGTCTGACTTAAAAAGTGGATGAGTGCATGGAAATGAATGGATGTTCATGATAACAAGCAACTGTTTTCTCATCTGCCAGGCCCCAGGGAAAATCATACCTGTTTTTCACTCAGTTCAAAGCTGAACTGAAGGGAACCAAAATTGAATATGCCAACGCCTACGTAAGTATCTATGGAAAAGTCATGTATCCTGTTCATATTAATCTGTGTTTCTATACTACCAACAGACTCTACCTGGAGAACGTAGTTGTAATGGGTGCAATTTGTTACAAGCTGTCTGTCCCGGCTTAAATGGTTGTTGAGTGTTTCTAGCGCTGGACAGCAGGAAACTCAAAGAACTGCCCAACAAAGACAAAGTGTAGTAAATGAGTATTTCCTTAATATTGCCTCTATGGCGATGGGAGCCTGTGTATCTTGAGAGCACACCTTTTGATTCTAGCTCATTCCTAAACCCAAAATAATTTTAGACGGTGGAATTTACAGCGACTGCAAAACTGTCAGAAAGACCGAAGCAAAACGCAGTTGATGAGCAATTTTGCATAGTGTGCAAAATAATAAACCACGTCTGTGCCAGCAATTCTTTTGTCAGGACAAGGGATACACTTTCAAGTAATTTTTCTCTCGTATAGTTGCTTGAGTTTGCCTTTTTAAGACAGCATAGTCCACGTGAGACGGACTCTATCGGCTGTCACCATCAACTCTTTCATCTTGAGTTCAGAGGTGCAGACTGACAATTTAGACAGATTGTTGTTATACCCCCCTGGGCCTCTCGCCCTATAATATATATGTTTATGTTTAACTTACTAACATATTAAATGTCTGTATCAGATTGTCCACATGGGTGCTATTAAATGGCTAAAAATAATCTTCTGAAACTTATTGATTCATGAGGTGTCATCTAACAGCCTCTTCTGGGACACCTAGCAGAACATAACAAGTCCTGCTGAATGGCAGAATAAAGCACAGTCTTTGTTCACCTTTCCTTTGGTTCCTTTGCTCCTTGTCCCCTCAACCAATAATTATGTCTTTATGGAAACCTGTCATGTGATCAATGTATTGCTGTACATTTCTATATCACTATTGTCCACTAATGATGGTTCGAGTTAAGAACCAGCTAGTACCGGTTTTGATAATCTAGCACAGGCAGAGGCGGTCGAAGCAACATTTAGGACACGGCGTGTTTGTTAACAACTTTATTCTTTTAGAAGTCAACGTCAGAATCTCGTCCTATATTCAGGCTTAGTGGATGATATTTCATGTCCAGTTTCTTCTGAAGCCCAGTCACTTAGTCACTCACTGGACGTTTGCCATGTCAGTGCGATCGTCGGTTAAGTGCAGCACACCTTGACAGGCCTCCTTCACCAGCAAGGACAGTTCTGACACGCTGTCATCCGTAAGAACACACGTTTCCTCCCTCCTCCTCCTCCTCCTCCTCCTCCTCCTCCTACTGCTCTGTCCCCTGCAAGGGAAGACAAATGCACAGAAACTTCCCTAAATGATTGGACAAAAATAGCTCCACACACACACATAAATGCACGTACACACACAGTATCTCCTTGACCTTGTTGTCATACCCCCCACTTCCCCAGCCCGTCTGTTGCTGTGAAATTGTTGTCCCCGGTGCCGCCTCTCATCCTGTTTTTTCTTCTTTCTCCTTGTCTCTTTCTTTCTTTTTTCACATCCTCCCTTCCTCCTCCTCCTCCTCCTTATCATCCCTCCTGCTGTTCGTGGCTCCAGTCGCAGACTGCAGCGGCAGGACAGAGGGATGTGGCTTTGAAGCCGGAAGAATTTGCTATAGGGGAGTCTACAGGTGAGAAACACGCTGTACTAACTGGTGTTCAGTCAAGTCTCTCTCTCTCTCTCTGTCTCTCTCTCTGTCTCTCTCTCCCTCTCTGTCTCTCCCTCCTTGTTCCCTGCTGGTTTCCCAGTAAAGCATATGCTACAGCTGTGAGTGGGATTGCTTTTGTCCCTATAGTGTTATTTATTGTTATTCAGGTTCTGTGAAAATCCCTACTGTGGCTACAGTTCCACGCTGATTTCACAAGTCGCTCTAAGCTACAATTTAGCAATTTTACTCTAACTGCATTTTTCAATCAGAGCAGATTAGAGACTAATGTACAGCGGCTTATCCAGGCAAATTGATTTAATAATACTCCTATCTTTGGGAACTCTTCCAGACACGATTTCTATGTGCAGCTTTAGTCTCCATAACTAGGTAACTGGATGTCATCATTGAGATCACTTGTAAATATTTTTTGTTGTTTTACTGAGACTCATTTGCTCTCCCTTCCTTCCAGTGACCCACACGGATGGAAAGTTCCGCGCTGAACTCTCAAAACTGACCGCCATCGGCCGGACACGACACGATGAGCTGTAATCGTCAGGAAGTCTGACTTGACTTGGTCATGTTGACCCATCAGAACATGCAAGCCCTGAGGTTGGGCCTCTGTGCGTCACCTCAGTAGTTAATGAAAGATGGGATTGTAACAAGGACCGGTTCTTTCTGAGTGACAAGCAGAGATTGGTGTGGGATGATACTTGACTGTTGAATACATCTTTTGTCTTGGCGGCACTTTGTGTTACAGTACGTTAATTTGTTTGTACTTCCTGAACTGGATTCACTCTGAAATATTTGACAGAAGGACTGTACTATAAATGTTCTGATTTTTTACCGCACAGTCCTAGTAGAAGTGGTGCCATAAAATAAAGTGCTTCCATAGTTGTTTCTTAGTTTCGGAAGCTATTTTGATCCATTGGGGCTGAATGTGAATGTATAGAGGATTGCTTCTAAGGGCTTGTAGGGTATAGATGACATATTTAGACTAAGAAAGGATTTACTTCTTGTATCCAGGGGAAAGTGAGTAATCCCCAGCGTTGTCATCATATACACATAAACAATTACTCCAATCTCTTTCTGTTCTGAGCCGCTGAATGATTATTACGCTGTTGAGTAGAGCAATCTCTGTTCTCATCTCTCTCTCTGTTTATCCTCATCTGTTCCAGATAGCCTCGATCCCCGATCACCATTCAATAGCTGTGGTTTCGCTAAAACTTCTAAGAGTCTTAACAGGGCGATAGCTTCATAACATGATCTGAGGAGGACAAATGGGCAAAAAGAAGCCAGCACAAACTCCTGAGCCCTACAGGAACCCTTTGCCCTCACCCCTCAGCACCACTTGTGTGGATCATGGAGGATATTAGACAGGTTTCGGTAGTACATCATTATTACAGTCCCGCCCTACTCTCTCACATACCAGGTGGGATTGCCTGTATCTTCCTTTACATAAATCCAATCTTCTTAGATCCACACAAGTGTCCAGAGGATGAGTTCTGGGGATTGATTTTGGATTTGCTGATTTGATGCCGTGGATAGATTGTCTGTGAGAGACGTACCGTGTTTTGTCTGGGTTTGGACTCTCTTGTCTGTCTAGAGGTGATCCTCTGCGATGAGGAAAAGCTCAGCAGGGGACGTCTGCGTCCCTTCATCACCGACTAGGCTGCCTCTGGGGTCACAACAGGAAATACCACGACCAGATGCTAATTCAGAATAGAAACACGCACAAGACAGGCAGAACGTCACTTGTTTTGTACGTTTCTTTTTCTACTCGTCTGTTCTGATTCATGATGACGGGTGATGGATGTTTCAATAAAGTCATGTTGTCACTTTGCTGGAGATAACTCAATGTTTTTGTCTTGTTTTGTCAGTCATAATCTGTTAGAAACTCCCACAGCATTGTTAAAGGGGAAACATGAAAAGAGAAGAGAAATTTGAGTGCCAGCATAGAAGCATCAAATATTCTGAGCACTGGCAGAGCTGTGCCACAGTGAAGCATTTCTATGCCGCCTTCTTAGCCGTCTGAAATAATTTTGGCACCAGCACTAATGTAGACCTAATTTAAACTGACATCTGGATAAAAAAAATCTTCCTGAGTTTTGGTTCAACATAGAAATAGGACATTACCCAGCATATGAATGGGGCTCAATATGTATTAGAAAAAGTATTGCAAAGAATTGGTTTCCAGCTCTACGGTGTGAGTGTACTCCAGTCCACACATTGGTGTAGCACAAGTGGTTCCAGGAGATAAAGGGCTTCCATTGTTTTGTCTTAGTTTCTGGGGAAAAAGGCTTGGCAGGGAGAATCTGCCAAATCCAGAGACGTGTATGGGAACGTATAGGGGGTTGATCTTTGTGGGCTTATAGAGATATAGAGTCAGGGGGGATTCATTCATCTCATGTTAAGCCAAGTGAAAGTCAGTAATCTTGATTGTCCTCAAATTAGCATCAGTTGTTTCCAAATCTTTGACGCAAGAGCTTTAGAATACGCTGCAACTACTCAACGTCCTGGTATAAATGGTGCCTTAATATACATGTAACTGTCTTGATGAAGCTTACTAATTGCATGAAGGAACTATAGGTCATTGGCACACCTGAGTTAGCCAAGAAATTGGCTTGGGACCAAGTATGTCATTCCTCAGGCCACTCGGGCATCATGAACCCAGTTGCATTTGCCACCTGTGACTTGCAGGTTTGCCAGGTGGAGCAAATGTCACACTTTATTCTCAAGATGGCTGTTTATGTGAGTAATTAGTCTCCGTACTGCAGCACCTCTTTATTTGCCATCAGTTTATTCTCTCCCTCAGAGAGTTACAGCTTCCTCTATACTGCCATCCCAACTCTAAACACATCATTACTATTTACCATCTGCTACCAGTAGAGATGTTTACTTTTCACTTCTCCCACTCCACTGTGACCATGTGACACTGCCCAGCGCTGGCTGAACTCATGCTGGCATGTAATCTAAACAGCTCTGATTAGAACCATGTTTCACAGTCAAAAATCAGTTTTGTGTTTGAAGTACATGAAAGAACCACAAGATGGCATTGAAATGAACAACAGTGTATTATGTACACCCTCTGTTATGATGGACCTGCTTTAGGGAGGGCGACATCCCTAAGTGAATGAATCATTGATTTGCAGTGGTAAAAGTGTGTAATCAGTCTGGCTGGCATTCCAATGTCTGTTTCTCTCTCTCACACACCTGCCCCCACTTTTCTCTCTTTGCGTCTCCTGACATTTGGAGGGTAACAGATGGAGATTGTTGCTGGGTGGGTCAAGCCAGAGGCAGCAAAGGAGATGGGATTTCTCTAACACCAGGGGCCCTGTCAAGGGTACAACTAACGGCCAGCTGCCCCCTGTCTCCCCTGATAGCCACCCAGGCATTGGACTAGTGACCCAGTCTGCCCAGAGCCAGAGAGTCTTCTTCACTTTGTATTTGGCCTTGTTAACTTTCTTATATTATGTGACCTTTTCAGCTGCACAACTATCACAGCTCTCCAGATTTTTACTTTTTAATACCGCTGAACCAAACCAGTCTGAGCTGAATGGATGGGTCCACCATAGAAGACTGCATAGATCGGTGTGTATCATGGTAATCAGTTCTTACTTTGCCTTCTCCGTCTTCTATGAATTAGTATTTCCTCCATATTCCAGAGGTTATCCAATTAGACCTATCCTGTGCCCTTTAAATATGCAGTCTGTGGGAGTCTGAGAGCTAAAGCGCAAAAGGATGGCTTGAGATTCACAGTGAGCATGTCTATAGGGTTTTTATTACCAGAGAGGTGACCCAGACAGCTGTTATGATGCCCTATGTTGATCAGTGTATGTGTATGATTTGCTAGAGAGGGAAAGAGAGAGAGAGAGAGAGAGAGAGAAAGAGAGAGAACGTCAGTCTAGTCAAGCTGTTCTGCCTGACACACTCACCTCAAGTTGCTTCTTCGACCCGTCACCTTGGAAACTTGGTCTCAGCTCAACTTGGCGAGTGTTAAATCACCCTCCACTCTTGCAGACTCGAGGCCGTGGCTGTGAATCTGGCTTTGTTCGATCAGCCTCCCCCTCCTGCTGTGTTGTCTCACACTGTGGTAGAGAGCAGCCTTCTTTTCTCAGGGTACGGAGGAGCCTTGCAGGGCTCCTTGGCTTTCTTCATACGTTCATATAGTCTGTTGTGGGGGTACGGGGGAGGCTTGCGACCTCTGCGGCCTTGTGCCGTTGGTGTTTTAGTTGTGTCTGTAGGTGCAGTGCACTCCTGTGAAGCAAGGTGAGCAATCCCTGCTGAGGATGCTTGCCTTTCTCCATCATTGTCGGACAGAGATTGTGTTTCTGAGTTTCTGGGTGGGCAGCTGACAGCAGGAGGCTGCGCCAACGATGGAGAGAGTGGACTAGCAGATGGGTGGTCGCTTTGTGAG
>CABFOQ010053465.1:0-24015 GCA_900660455.1 Gephyroberyx darwinii
CTAGCCATACCAGACAACACAGCTATTCAGTGTGTGTAGTCAGTGTGTGAGTGCGAAGGATACGAACCCTGTAAAGGGGAAGGGGGTTGGGGTGGGGTAGCCCCAGTTTGGATACGGTCCCGGGTTAGGGAAAGGGGAGGTCGTCCCTGGTTCGGGTACGAGGAGTGTGTGTGTGTGTGTGTGTGTGTGTGTATTTGCCTATCCTTATAATATCATCAGAGGGTGACATGACATTTCCCTCCCAACTGCTCAAAATTTACTCAAGTCAGAATCTGTCAACCAAATTTTATCTCAACCAATCACTCACTTTTAAACAGTTCAATATGGGCCACATTACAGTCGGCAACCCATTACTTTTCCAAACATTATGAAGGGTGTGGCACAAAGACGCCTTTCTATAGCATGATTTGAAGACACTCTTCTGAAAGGACCATCAAAAAAACTCAGGAATAAACTCATGGAGATTTAATATTATGCATCAATAAACAGGAGAATCTGATACAATCAATGGTTATGATCATAATGAAATAAAAAATACATTTGTTTTGATTGCTTTCTATTAAGCGATACTGTGATACTGAAATGTATGGCAAGGCCTCAATTCAATATAATTTACAAAGACATAACATGGAGAAAAAAAGAAATGGCTTCGAGTTTTGGAGAACCTCTGCAAATCTGAATTGGCTTATTCCCAAAGACAATTAACTTCTTTAGAGGAGGATGAAATTCAACCGTTGCAATTTGAGCATGTTCAGATTTTCACTACAGGTGGAAATGGGTGTGCATGCATCTCTGGTAATATGCATCTGTCTTTATAGATCCTTTCACCAGGCCAAACAACCTTTGAAGAGAAGCTCTTTTCATGTTCATTTAAGTCTACCAACTTGCTTTTCACACTGGCCAAATATCTAGGAGAGGCAATGAACACATCTTTATTTAACATATCAAAAGGTAACAGGGAACTCTGAAGTGAGCTCAGCACATCGCTGCAAAATATCTTGGGCGTTACCTTGTGAAAAAGTCAACATTTTCTATTAGTAACTCATCCCAATATCTTTGCATTAAGATTTGACTTGTGCAGCTGTGAATGAGAGGATGAATGATGGTTTAAATAGCCAGAGGTGTACCAGAGGCTAAATTTTGCCCTGTATGTGTTTCTTATATTGAAAATCCTTACTGGACTTATGGTAGGCTAACATGGCAGCAAACTGGACAGACAACACAATTCAGAATATAGCAGCACTCTACGATACAGCAGGTGTGTCTCCCAAGTCTACCCGTGGCGTGTTTCCTCTCCCCTCACCCTCTCACAACACCAGAGTGAACATTAGCAAAGGTCATCCACTCTGGCAGCAATGAGGTTTGAGAGCAGACGAGGACAGAGGACGTGAAGCACAAAAGGGAGACTTAAGACTCACTCCTACCCAAACACCCTAGTCATCCAATGATCCAGAAAGACAAAAATAAGTAAACAATCACTTCATAAATGCTTTCAGGTGAAATGGAAACATTTCCAGTCTAGTACTTGTTGTCCTTTTGACCATAAGGACCCTGTCCAGATGAAAGTCCCTTTAGCCTCGTCGCTCTAAACTTTTCAGAGATCTCAGTTAAAAGCATAGTGGATGCCCAAATTTGTCCTTTGACAGGCAACGTGAAAACACGTCTATATTGCATATATTGAATAAATGTATCACAACTCTCCCATTCTACTTGTGTTTAGATGCTATGGCTTATGTAGGGCTTGCTTCTGGACAGCACCTTAGACATAATAGGGATGGTGAAGGATCAATCGGTTTGAGAGGCAATATCAATGAGCTCGAATGGGAACAGAATATCATGGAATGAGTCCTAAAGCTGTGAAGCCATCAAGTACAGATCTTCAAATTAAATGAAAAATAAACAAAAAGAGCAATGAAATAAAAAAAGAGAGGAATATATATTTATATATCCATCATATGTATATCTATATATAAACAACAGTTGTAACTAGTTGTAGGCAAGCCGAGAAGTTCTTCCCCCGCCCCTTTTGTGATTCTTCCATTCCACCATTATATAAGGCTGTCAGACTCTTGGAGGGGACAGCAGCTTTCTTTCCTCAGTCACCAGATTCCCTGAGATGTAGAGCGCTGTTTTGTTTGTCAAGGTTTATTTGATCTGAACACCATCACCCCCGCCCCCCAAAAAACCAACTGTAGGGAAACAAGAGCCGCTTGTGGTCATCCTGTGGACCTGCTGAAGGGCGTGGCTGTGGAGATGATGGACAGAGTTGAGAGACAAGAGATATAGACACGCCCATCTCCATCTTCACTGTTGAGTCTTATGGAGGGCAGTGGAGGGGTATTGGTGGTGGTGGAAGTGAGGTTGGCCAAACAAGGGGAGGAGCGTTTACTAATTTTCATTTTACATCTTAGATGTTTTTCGTTGATTTCATTCAATATTATTGTCAAATGCAAAGCTGTGTACATATTCAATCATCAGTCAGTCATTCCAAGGCTTGTATAAGAAGTGGCTTTGCAAAAGAGTTCTTATGAAGACTCTGTGTTGTGTGTGCATGTATTAATGCGTATGCATGTGTGTGTTTCCGAGTGTGCGTAGTCTCCTCAGTGCCTCTGTGAAGCTATTCTCTTTAATAGAGGCTCATCGTAGACCCAGCACTCCCCATCTTCATGGAACAGCTGGAGAAAGACAAAAACAGCAATGGTTACTACAATCAGACATTCAACAGTGTATCCTATCATTCACTAAAGGTGAATAACTACATTCAATTTGATCCTAAAATAAAACTATCACACTATCTAATGTTTCAAACTCTGATCTCTTCCTACGACTGAAATAGAAGATTTCACAAGGATATGGAGTGAGCTCCTGTATTTTACTGCAACGCACCATTTTGCCTTGATACTCTTTCACACAGTGAAAATGAGGAGTGTGGATTGTCAACTTAAAAAAACAAAATCATAATTTGTGCTCCTGTCCCCCATTTCAGGGTGCCAAATGTATCTGCGCTGATTCAGATTATATTCAATAGTCATTTTTAGTATACAGTCATACTAAAAGTTAGATATTACTGCATTGCAATGTTTAAAAATGTCCAAATATTTATGGAGCTTATTGTACATACATACATACACCATGCAATGTTTAAGTTCTTTCTGGGCGGCCAAGTACAAAGCCAGACAGTCTCACCCTGGTCTCCCACTGCTGCTCGTTCTCCTTCCTCTCTCGGGCTTCAGCTCTCTGTTTCTCCTCCAGCCGGTGCTTGGCTTCCGTCGCCGAGTCAATGTCCTTCAGCTTCAGGTTCAGCGTCACGTCTCGCCACAGTCTGAAGCGTCAAGGGTTGAAGGTCAAATACATAGAGATTCATGTCAGGGAATGTTATTGTCTCCGTTACTTCATCACTTGTGAAATTAACTACGTGGCAGAATCAGTGGGGTGTGATTTGTGACCACTTTGTTTCAGAGGGACTCCAGTGGAGCAGTTTGTGGATAGATCCAGTGATATGCTACTATGTTATGGCTATGAGTATAGTAAGAGAGGGTTTGTTTCTCACCTGCGGGACTCGTACTCCAGCTGGTCTTCCAGCTTCCTAACCTTCTTCTTGATTATGCCCACCTTCTTTGTGTCTATGAACAGAGAGTTCTCCTGCCAGATAACAAACCCACAGCGTTATTATGATTAGGCACAACATTTAGCAAATGCTTTTTCCTGAAGCAGCTAATACACTGTGTACTGAGTGTTTACATTTCAAATACACAAATGCTTATCAATCAGTCCTCTGTGAGAATGCCTTGTTTGATATGTGGCAAAACACAAGCCAAATAAAATCCTGTCAGTTTAAAAGTGAACTCACTCCTGTTGCCCACTTGGCATACATCACTCCGTTCCATTCCCCCTCAATGGAGCAGAAAGACTTCTTATCATTAGGTGCACTGCAAAAGAGACAAAGAAATAGTCATGTTTTATTACTTTTAAAACTGGTTCACTATCAGATTTGGCTTCCATTATAGCACCAAGATCATCTTTTGTCCAGACACAGCAGGGACTTTTCATAACCAAGCCTTTAAAAACTTTACTTTATAAACTTAACTTGAATTATGCCACAATAAGAGTAAATTTCCCCTTACAAAATCTCAGCGGTGATCCTGTGCTTCTTGCCTCCATAGAAGGGCTTGGTGTGGAACACGATGTTGGCACTGTAGCCTGACTTGGAGCAGGAGATGCTACATTCCCCACCCAGCTCCACCCACGGCACCGTCAGGATCGACCTGGACAGACAGACTCCGGTGTAAGTAAAGGATATGATGATGATGATCCAGAGAGACTCAGAGACAAATATTACACATACCTGCCATATCCATTCGGGAAGGTGAGGATATAGTGTTCATCATGCTCCAAACATGACACACAGCCTAGATCACAACCATCAAATCATTATTAGAAGTACAAGCAGTTGTGACTATGAATGTGTAAAAATGTACATTTGAGTGTGTGATGCAGTGCTTTACCGTACCTTGGCCAATATTGTGGACACCTATGGACATCCCTAGGAACTTCGACTTAGTCCAGATGTGAGCGTTGAACTGGATCTTCTTACTACAACACTCTGCATAGAATGCAGAAACTAGAGAAGGAAGAGAGGAAAGAGTTGGTACAAAGGTGGCAACTTGTTAGCGATACTCCAGACACCAAGTCAACAACCAACCTCAAGCATAACGTCATCATCATTAGCTAGTATAATAAAAAAAATCAGTCAATCCAATGATTTGATACTATTTGTAATGTAAACATACTCTAATCCAACAGCATCCAAAACTACATTTGGCCTTCCATAGCAATTTTCTGTCTCTTCAAATGTTTTGATTTGACGTATATTTCAGACATGATTTGAGATGACCTGCTTACTACAAGGCTTATTAACAAACACTACAACCATAAAAAGTGAATGCCTAAATGCTACATTGCTAATGTATCTAATGGACAGCTCAGTCAGCAGAGCATGAGAGTCTCAGGGTCGTGGGTTCGATCCCTACACAGTGTCAAGTACCTTTGTGAGTCGCTTTAGATAAAAGCGTCTGCTAAATTACTGTAACATGATCCATGATACCTTTCAGCCCGTTGCCCTCCATGCCAAAAGGTTCGGTACTCCTGTCTAACCCCTGAGCTGGTGCTACAAGGTAAAGAAGGTCAGACACTCACTAGGTGGGTGGTGAGAGACTTGCTCTGCTACAAAACACACACTGTTGGGTGAAGACCACGGGACTGGGCCTTCTGATATCGTCTCCTGGCAGAGGGGAAGAGACGCAAGGGACTGAGGTGGGAATACCAAGACATTAGATGAGGGTTACATCTTTCCATGTAATAACTCTACAAAATGTGCATAACATGTTGTATGATTATAATATAAGTATAGAATATTAAAGGTGAACTACTCACCCCCATGTCAGTCAAAACCAACTAACTGTGTTTGGCATTTCAACTGACATGAGGGTGAGTAGTTAATGACTGAATTTTCATTTTGTGGTGAACTATTCCTTAAATATATCCATGAAGGATGTGGAGAAGTTCCCAAAGAGGCAAGGAAAATATAGTGAGGATTACAGGGAACACTTCAAATTCAAAAAGAACACCATTTATTTAAGCTAAGTGTTAAAGATATGGCCACGCTTAATGTTCCACTGAATTTGAAGCAGTTTCCCTCTACATGAGTTAAGAAGACAATAGGCCTGACAGCCTTGACCACAGTGGCCTGCGGTCTCACCGTGGGCGGGGAAGGCTCCTCCGTGTCATTGGGCAGGTCCCAGTGGCAGTAGAAGACTTCTCCCAGGATGGGGTTATAAGGTTTCTTGGCCACCGAGCCTTTCCTCCCCGCATGGAAGGCTGACAGATACCATTTCACCACCTGAACCATGCGCTCCCGGGGCTCTGGCTGCTCAGCGATGCTAGTGGGTAATCATATGAATGAGTCATTCCCTTTATAGCTGGTACCCAATAGTTGAGATACATCATAATCGTTCACAGAGAAGCACACTAAACAGACTTTCCTGGTACTATAGCACACCACATTCTGCCCAGGTTAATGTATGTTGGTCAAACCAAAGCATGTATTAGTTCAGATGTAAATTGCATTGAATAAGAGTTGTAGTACCTGACAAATAAGTCGGGATGTGCAAAGAAGTCTGCGTACATTTCTAACAAAGACCTTCTTTCTAGGATGAAGGTAGGGAGGACCACCTGTGAAATACAGTGAAGGACAGAAAGATACAAGCCATGATTATGTGTGTGTTGTTCAAAAGAGGCTGGTGAGTTCAGTAGACGGAGACACGGGTAGATGCGTTTGTGCGTTGGCCTTTACCTTCGTGAGGTCCATGCCCAGTCGGACTTGGGACAGCAGATGCATGATAACGCTCTTGTGCTCCTCCACCGACTCCCCCTCACCTTCATCATCACGGTCGTCATGGCTATCAAATGGGTCTGACAACAACAGCAGACAACCAAGTCTCTTATGGCTGCAAATAGCATTATTTTCACATCCTACCTTTTCTGTTAAATGTAGTTTATTTATATATATTTTTTAAAAGATTATTTTTTGGTATTTTGCCTTTATTTATTATTACAGTAGAGAGAGACAGGAAAGATCAGGTGAGAGAGGAGGGATGACATGCGACATAGGTCACGGGCTGGATTCGAACCCAAATTCGAACTGAGCCACCAGGATGCCCCAAATGTTTTATTGATGCCTACTTTTAACTCTTGATAGGGTTTCCCTCTGCACAAAATTTGTAATGGAGGTACTTCAAACTACAAAGGTGGTGCAGTGCCAATGCTACACATTTTGGTCAGAACTCAGCGGTGTAATAACTGTAGCCAACTCTACTAGTCCAGTGGGAAACAGCTCTAACTTAGTATGTGTTGGTTACAGTTACCAAAAAGGCAAAGCAAGTTGGGGGCAAAAAAAGTCAGGTTAAAAAAAATAGAAGTGTGTGTTACCTGCATCAGTGGTGCCGTTGGACATGGAGGAGTTGAGGGACTCATTGGTGTCGGGTCGTTTCAGTGCCGTTTCATCATTGCCGAGGGGCAAGGCAGCTGGAGGCCCCGAGGGACTGATTGCACGAGGAAGAGAGAGAGAGAGGGTGAGAGAGAGGAGAGGAGGCAGGAAGCAAGAGGGATAAGGATATAATAGTGGACTGTGTTGAAAGCTTATCATGGACTAAGGCAGCTTATCCAGCTTGTTTTTTACGTGCAGTTTACTTACTATGCAGTTTCCTTCCTGCTGGAGGTGCCACACACTCTAATTATAGAGTTTCGTTCTCAAGCTATGAAGCAATAGATTCACTCTATGCAGCGTTGGCGGGAGGGGATGGTGTATTCACTCTATGCAGTATTGGAGGCAGGTGATACTATACTCACTCTATGCAGTGTTTGGGGGAAGTGCTGCTCTGGTAGAACTCATCAGCATCGTAGAACTCGTCCTCGCTGGAGGAATAGGAGAAGTCTGGCACCGAGTGGGAGGGGAGGGGGATGTGGGCTGGGGAGGCGACCCCACTACTGGGGCCTGACGGACCACTCCCTGACAGAGTGATGGAGACAGAGGGTGGTTAAAAAAAACATTGCATGGGTACACTGTATTGACGTGCAATTTATTTAAGTGACCAAATCCAAACATAGGGCTTCTGCATGCATACAGCATATGAGTCATCTTGAGCCAAATCTAATGCCGCGCTCTCAGTCCAGCAGACTTATCTCATATAGTAACACTAAGCTGTCTTTAACATGATGGGTTCCTCTGCAGTGCATATTGACAGTGCTCCCCGGCAGCCAGCCTGCCTCCTTAGTGCACAGCACAGCATTTTCATACTGCTGCCTCAGCAGAGAGGCATACAAGCAGGAACCTCAACCTTCCCTTGCTTTTTTTTTTACTCAATTTTTTATAGCGTTTCTCCAGCCTGGATCGCAGTGTCCATAAAAATAAAGTAAATTAAAAAGCTAAGTTATTATTATTACTTTTCTTGTTGTTGTTAGTGTTATATTCGCTTTGCTTCTTGGGGCTCATAAATAAGAATATTTGACATGGAAAAATGGCATACTGACAAGGATACACCGTTCTTTCACTTTTATGTTAGAACCAAACCCTGCATTTAAAACTGCAGTTTTTGCTGCAAAATGCCCTTTGTAATAAAAGCACCACATTTTGCACACACCTAAAGGAAGCCAAGAGAAGGATGTTATTGTGTTAGCTTGATTGTTAGCTGTTGGGCTATTTGGCATTCTAGCCTACCCCATTGCTACAATACGATTGGCTGCTGGAATGAAGTGACCTTTCACCTGTGCTGTTGGGCGTTGGGGTCTGCAGGCTGCCCATCACCGTGACGACGGAACCCACAGGTAGTGTGGAGGGTCGTTGGTCTGATTTACACACCTGAGATCCGTCTATGGGAGGGAAGAGAAGAGGGAAGGTAAAGGGAAGAAGGCGAGTTAGTGCCAAGGCCTCTAAATCAAGCTAAATCACATTAAAACAGCCTGGCAGCCTGGCAGCCAGAGAAAATCATCATGGACATTAGACATTGCCGACAGAGCTCTGGACTGTGAATGGGATTACACAGTCCATTAAGAAAGAGGCAGAAATTAGATTATCTGCTCAGAGTGGATACATCAGATAGAGAATGGGGGTAGACTAAGATGTGAACACCAGGGGGAGCTATTGTTACCTTTAACCAAACAAAACTATACTACAATATACTACAAACCTTTCTGGATGATGTAGAGTCAGTGAAACTACATTCAATGGTGTCAACATATCTAGCACATGCACACACAAAGGCACGTCTCTTGTGCGTAGCTGCTTCTTCTGAACATGTATAAGAGATGGTGAGTAGGCGGTCAGATGCCCAGTACCTGTGGGTAGTGTGGTCTGTGTTGGCATGGTGGTGTTGACTACAGGAGTGTCCAGAGGAGGCTGGTAGATCCCATCCACTGGATTGATGGTGCTCTGGAGGGACCATAAACAAAATGAGAGCTGCCATCAACACCAAAAACACCAGCCTCGCAGGTTAACAGTTTTCTTCAATAGTAATGCACTCATGCCACTACCTACCTACTAGCCTCGCCAAGAGGCTAGAACCACTATTCAAATGTAATCATCAATGTCTATATATTGTCTGCAGTCATAAATGAAAACACCATTTTTCTGAATGTCCAGGAGGTGTGGTGACCTTAACTTAATCAAAAACATCCATGATCCAACGCGCCTATACGCTAACCACAATATCCTGCACTCAACCCTTTTCCTTAAACATACAAGCCAGGTTTCTATGTAAGCGTTCACCCTAAGCAGAGTTACATTGTACATCAGTTTGGGTACTGCTACATATCAGCTTGATGTTATAACTAAGCAACAACAACAGGCAGTGTAATAAAATAGAGTAGATCAATTGCTTTTGTCTCCATTTCCTGTATAGAGTGGGATTACCAGATTCCATTAATCTAATCAATATGGAGCCAACTACACACCTTGAAATCCCGACGCAAGTAGTAACTTTATACAATAACAAACAGCACCTCTTGAACTCCAACCAACCTCCCAGTCTAACTCATGCAGACCAAATCTCTAACATGTTTTGTCTCTCTGGCTCTTGAATTTCCCAGTGGTCTGCTCTCATCACCCACCACCCAACCACCCACCCGCCTACACACCCCCACACAAAATGGGGTCACTGGCACCATTGACCCAACTGAAACTATGCTGACAATACAAGCTAAAGATGAAAACCACATCACCCTTTAGTCTCCAATGACTACACCATCTGAGATCAACAGGAGCACACAAGGGACAGTGAGCCAATAAAAAGACAAGGGTGGATTCGCCACCTGTGCCCTGACACTTGGAGGATAGGGAAGATAGCCTAGGGAAAGACCATGGTTAGAAACCAGCAAGGTTGCAGTAGGGCCTCCACAATCCCAGGATGCAATGGTTAGCATGTTGCATGAAAGATGATGACTGAGAGGATGAAGAGCTTTGATGTGAAAGTCATGTATGATTGTTTTTCAGAATGGAGTAGTCCCCTTTTCTACTGTTCTACAAAGGAATAGGACAGTTTGCTGGAGATAGATTTTGCCACTTAGGTGTCTCCACAATCACCAAAACAAAAACAAAGGCTGAGAAGGGCATGCAGAAAAGAGTGGTATATGATCTCAGCTCAGAAGATTTGGCAGAAGGTCTCTGTTCACTTTCTATTTGCCCTCTCTTCCTCTTTCTCTCCTCTCTCATCTCTGCTCCCTCTTTCCTTTCTAGCTACCCTTCAGGAATGTAAGGCAATGGCTCCTAATTATAGCCAATTCCATAATGATTGCTCTGTCATGGTGGGACCAGAGAGTGGCCTTGAAAGGAGGAGATGAATCAAAAGCAGGGGAGTAATGTTGTTGGTCACAGGGAGGGGGTTACAGCTGAAGACTGCTTTAATCAATGGTTAACAATCAATACATTTATTTTACTAAATGTATTATTAATGCAGCAGTTAGCTAGGGAAACACTGCGGTCCTACATTATAGTACATCAATTATTTGCAGACAAATACTGACCATGCTGCCAGTATGTCAAGTATTTGAAGCATTTCTGTCTATCAACCAAGGTCTGCGGTGCACTCACTGTACGGTCTACGCTGTAAAGCTTACAGGCAACGTGACATATACTCAATCCAAACATTTAATGATTCTAAAGCTGCCAAGATATGTTTAGCGCAAAGCCTATGTATATACACGTGCAACTGAATGTGAGCATGTAGCTTATACTGTCCCATTAATACTCCATAATACTTACGCCTGTGAGATTAAGTTTGCTGTAAGAGCACTGTAGGCCTATGAGCTGTCCTGATCCTGAGGGATTCTTGCTTTAAAAAATGAATGCAGGAGACCAGCAGAGCCAGTAAACAGCACTCTGGACGGCCTGACTATTAGTCCTTGATGGTTCAATAAGCAGGCACAGCGTACACAGACTAATTTGTGGGGGTGGGGTAGAGTGAACACATACACAGGCATGCACGCACACACGTATGTACACATCGACATATTGCAACAAAACCATGTGCAATATGTTGCATACACACATTCTGTGTCGTGATGATTGAAGGACAGGACAGTTCCCAACCATTTCTACAACAACTTCAAAACTGAGCAGAAAGCAGGAAATATTTAATTTACAAAGATAGTGGTGACAGGCAAGAGAGGGAAATTTGAGAAAAAGCTGATCTCCAAATTACATGGCATGCACTAAAAAGATCTGATTTATCTGCTTTTCTACAATGTAGAGTGAATTAAGCGGGGGGGGAAAAGAGGTTAGGAGTTTGTTTGATTTAAATCTTTGACATGGACAGAGAATGTCAAACTTACTATAAGTCCGTTTGCGTGTTGCTGTTCGTTACTTTGGTCCTTAAAATTTTGAGAAGACAATGTTAGACTACTTGTGGTGGAAGCCTCAAGTTTTAACAGGAAACTAAAAAGCATTGTGAACGTCAGGTGGTAGAGTGCAATGAGCTCCATCCCTCTCATCACATGGAACATAATATTCACCAACTGCCCATTTGTAGTACTCCTCTCATCACATGGTAGAACCCAATCACGTCCGGCCCAATATCAATAAGGGTAGAATATTTCAGTCAGGTCAATTTCTAGATGAATTTACCAGTCAAACTCATTCATTCTTACTTGAGTTCTGAGTTTAAAATGCAAAATGTCTCACCTAACAACCACATGAAGCAGAAATTATTGCTCCACTTCCTCCCAAAGGGTTCAATGGAACATGTGATGAAATGAGTACTGGGCTACACCCTCATCAGCCACCACCCCAGATAGCAACGGTAAGTGAGGAACTATTTTAGAGACACAAAGTGCCGTGATGTGGTCTCACAAAATGACATGGTGCAATGGCAGACCCAAACTACAGAGAGGTGAATGAAACATGCATTGAGAATGTGTTTACCTTGGCAATTTGCAGCAATACAATACAGTGCTTGATGGACTCTACCATACTCTGAAAAGAGAAAGAGACATTGGAATACAATACCAAGACATAGACTTCAAAACTGAAAAGAAAGGAAGGAAAAATGTGATTTCTAAGTTCTGACTTACACAAGTAGTCTCTTTCAAATTTTCAATTTTCTGAAAAAGATCAAACAGATTGTAGAACATGTCAAGATTTCAAAAGCAACAATCTCACGGTTCAAAAGTAGAAGGGGCTGATATAAAACAGCCCTTGTACTAATAGTAGAAAACCTGGAAATACTGATCTCCAACTGCCGCAGCATGATATTTGTGCCATGGAAAAGTACAAAGGTAATTTCCCCAACCAAAGAAACTGGTAAAGTCATAGTGACAAACGAGTCAAACTGACCAAAAGCAAAGACTAATCTCAAGGAGGAAGTGAATAACACAGCTGCTGAGACGAGACAAAACAAAACACCACTGAGACGTTAACAGGGACTGAAACTGAGCCAAACGTTATAGATAACAAAAGAATGTGCTATGGTGGACTGATATTTAACACAGGAAATCCAGGAATGCGATGTTAATATTATGTGTGAAATTCTGTGTTCCTTCCCACTCAAATCGACATGACACATAAAACACATACATCCATTAACTCAAACAAAGCTAAAGTTCTGGTTCTGCTTACTTGCATCATATCTTAACATTATGTTAAAACAGACAGGGCCTCTGTGGAGCAGCCATGGTTGAAATCCTGAATGTGCCATATTTAGCTGATGGGCCAATTGAGTTAGTCTGCACAGAGAGTCTCTGATCAGGTGTGTGTCAGTCTGCCTCCCTGCTGGTTGCCATGGCTCTAATGACGGCTAAAACAAAAACATGAACAGTAAACTTTCTGGCTTGAGGGAAGGACTTGAAATGACTGGAAATTTTGATACTGATACAGGTTCCAGCACGTCCAATACGAGAATTTTCTTCTTCAACTGAAAGCATATTTCATTATGTGATAAATATTTTTGTGTTTGATTTGTACCTGCATTCGATTTTTAGGCACAGAATCAGACCATTCTCAAATCACTTTCTCAATACAAACGCAGAGAAACAAGAGATAAATGAAAGATCTCAACGTGAGAATCCAACATTTTTAAAACTTTGTGATACCTTTCAAAACCTTCTTATGCCTTTACGTTGAAAATGACAGATAGCAAAAATCAGTGGCATGCCGATCGGTATCATTTTTCATTCCCCGGCGCTACGGGTAAGCCTGCCACCCTGCTGCTGGCCGCGGTTCTGATACCAGTGGGAGCAGAGCACCAGAGAGCTGGAGACACAAGGACAGAGCAGGACTGTTGGTACTCACCCTGCGTGATTCATCCTCTTTGCAGTCCTTGATCTTCTCATCAAAGAGCTGTGAAAGAGCAAGAGAAGAGCAAAAATAGAGACGGAATATGAGCTGTGATGGGTATGCAGTCAAATGAGTGTCTGAAATGATCAGACAGCGGATTTATAGAGATAATGTGGTGGCAAAGTAATGAGCTATTCTCACCAAGGACGGAGAGTCACAGTGCTAGTACAGTACTCACGTCGACTTTCTGACAATGTGCTTGGGCAAGTATTAATATATTATTAATAGTAAGATATAAGACTTAATATTTTGCCAGTTCTTTAAATTAAATTTTTTTTGTAAATCTACATTATAAATCATTGTTCTTTAATGGCGTAAGAGAGTGGACAGTGGAGAGAGGGGATGATATATGACAAAGGTCAAGCATGAGATCAAATACAAGATGTCACAAGTACACAAGTATATGATCTGCACCTCACCACTGATCAACCTACAGGTGTCAGACAAAACTATGCTATCACCATTTTTAGTCAGCCTAAGTGAGTGGTAGACATCCTACATTTGTCATATATATGAAAGACAGATGTTCCATATGGGAAGATGGCAATGTATGAGAGGTCAGCTAGATCCATCTACACAGCATCCTACCTTTAGCTGGTCAATCAAAATCTGTAGGTAGGCGTCCGCTTCAGCTAGCTTCTTGTCAAAGTCTTGGACAC
The DNA here is from genome assembly GCA_900660455.1 of Gephyroberyx darwinii. Taxonomy (NCBI): domain Eukaryota; kingdom Metazoa; phylum Chordata; class Actinopteri; order Trachichthyiformes; family Trachichthyidae; genus Gephyroberyx; species Gephyroberyx darwinii. The sequence goes on from CABFOQ010053465.1 coordinate 14,041, forward strand.
TAGGGACAAATCCAGTCTCTTCCTCCTGAGGACAGAGAGAAATAAAACCACAACATTAGTACAGCCCTCCTTATGCATGCATGTATTTCATATGAAAGCTAACCAAATCCAGGCCTGCTAGTATTTGCACATGCAAAGTAAAATCTAAAGGCACTGCCAATAATATCGGTCAAGAATCTACATTTTACCACGTCATACATTTTCTCAGTTTATATAAAAGAACTACTACAAAAACCTGTTCGTCTGTCTGTCACCTCCTGGCCAGGTAGGCTTTGTAACTGTTACACAAAATGGTGGACAGAAACATCAACGGTTTAGGAGAATCTTCCAGCAACGCACTGTACCGGGGCAGATATGAATAGTATTGTTTAAAGGCTAGCCTACATAAAAGGCCAGGTCTGCCTGCCTGCCTGTCTGCCTGCCTCGCTAGAGGTCAGCACATTTCAGGTTTCAGCAAAATTGAATCAAGGAAGGCAAAGCTCAGGAGAATTAAGCCGTTCACAGAGAACAGTAGATGTTCTGAGACACGACATCTGTGTATGTGTGTGTATGTGGGTGTACGTGGGTGTGCTCAAGTCCATTCTGTGGTGTTTGTAATTAGCTTACCTTACAAGCCCTCACAGAAAACACAGACTCCACACACACATACAGAAGGACGCAAGGACACATTTTCATTATATAATACCCATTAAAAGGTAATCACTAGGCTATTGGCTGAACAGACGTGACCAGGCATCGGTCTCTATCTGAGCTCTCCCAAGCACCTAGAACAATCCAGTTGGCTTAGACACAAAACCAAAACAGAGAAATGATCAGATACACAAGAGAAAACACACAACTTCCCTTAAAATCATCTCAACTTGCACGGCCGAGCCGGTCTATGGCAGAGGCACTCAGCACTAATGCCAATACAATAACCTCTACACATCAAGCCAGACATACCAGTAACATAACTCAAACAGTATAGGCTTACTCAGGGTACAGGCCACTATCGAGCAGTCTTTGTGATAAAAAACCCCCCAAAAAAACCAAAACAATGGCTCTCAAATGGAAAAGCAGAGAGAGCGATAGTCAAATCGCTGCTGATTATTTCAAGCCCTGTTAGGTTAGTAAATCAAACTCTTATCAAACCTTTCTGAGTACTACCGCTGCTTTGGTTTTACAGCGTCGCAAAGTCCTGTTGCGTCCTGAGAAGGGGGGGGCCTTTCTTCCTGAAGTGGATCTCACAGGGACGTGAAGAAAAGCCATTAACAACCCAACGCCATAGGCAGCTGCCCCAGCTAGAGCCTGACTAAAGTTTAAACTGTAAAAACCTGCTAGGTTTATAGAGAACAAAGTCTGAATTAGCTCACTAACCATGAAGCTTACAGTAACTACCCAAACTTCCTCAAACGGTCAAAGGTCCTTTCACTGTCAGTGTGAGTATAGCTGACCATATCGGTGCCTGAGCAAAAAACAAATAAACAAACTAAATACTGCTGATGTAGATGTGAACGTCTGTGAAGGCCTCTATGTGTGAGTGTGTGTGTGTGTGTGTGCATGTGTGAGCACGGAGAGAGCTGCCAAGATTCAAGTTTATCTAACAAACGTCCTAGTGGCTGAGTTTGGCCTGCTTCAGCATACGCCATCTGAAGACAAAGACAGGGGGGGAATCAAATGAATAAAAATAGCCCTTGCTATAGATTCCTATATCATCAACCCGATATCATCAACCTGATATCATCAACCTGATATCATCAACCTGATATCATCAACCCTCTTCCAGGCAGGAATATGCGTCGTCATTGTAATACAGGCTAGCCACGTCCAGAGTATTAGCAGTAGCAGGACAGGTTACTCTCTCTCTTTCACACTACTGTGAAACAGCAGTGTTTTAACACCTACACTGTGAAAAAAAACCCACTTCAATTTAGCAGGAAAGTGCTGCGCTCTTACTGCTAGAGCATGCAAATATAATCCACTTTTAATTCAGCCACAATTTGATCACCAGGATCACAGTTAGCCAAGCTGTATTTACAGAATATCCACCTATATAAATAGATACTGTTCCCAAACCCATACTACACAACTGGTAATTTTTGTTTTATGGGATTAAAACGTAAACAATGATTATATAGACCCAAAAAAAAGAAAAATCATAGCAGGTACAATTCACACGGTGAACAAAACAAATGGGATGACAAAGAAGGGCAAAGAAAGGGCCCCTATTATTATGTAGCAACAATATCTCTGTTATGTCAACACACATAATAGAGGGGAAGTGTTTTTCAGTGGGACCAGAGAAGCTTGGAAACAAAAGTCAGAAGCAAGTGGTTGGTTTATATTCAGCCACTGCACCACAGCTTCACCGTACTCACTTCTTCACGGTTCCAGAAATACTCCAAGCCACAGAAGTTACTCTGTCTGCACCTCTAGTCGTACACATTACCACGAGAAAGACCGTGCACTCGTGTGTGTCGAGGGCATAGTGGGGATTCTTAGAGCAGCTCGCAAAGTCTCACACACAAACGCTCACACACCCACCCCGGAGGCTACAAACAACAGTGCCCTCCCCCTCCCTTTTCTATTTGTCTTTCCACGCAGTGTGACCCAGTTTAAAATGCTGCTGCCCCAGCAGCGCAGTGCAGCCATTAAGTTCCCCTTGCTATGGTGCAGTGGCGTTTGTGTGTGTGTTACTTACTGGATGCCTTGCTCCAATGGACATGCCTCGTCAGGCCCTGACCGTCTCTCCCACCAGGCCAAGCTACTGGCCTGACACAGGATCTTTCCTCTCTCTCTCTGTCTCCTTTATTCTTTTTTTTCTCTCTCTACAGCAACAAATCTCCTGTTATCTGCCACTCGTGAACTTAATGTTCTCTCTCCCTCCTCCTGCCCACAGAGACAGAAAACAATCCCCTCCTCTCGCTCTCTCTGCAGTCTCAACATAAACCACAGTAGCCTTCAGATTGTGAGCTAGCTGGGTAGCTAGTCTGGCTACAGTATATCCTTCAGCACCAGTATCAGCTGAGCGGTGGTATGAGCGCAGACAGAGCCGAGTTAATCCTGGACCCTCCCCTGGTAGGAAACGCACACTTCCTCTCACGCAGGCAGAAGACAAAAACAGCAGCCAGTGCTGAGAGGGACAAGCATTAACAGCTACTCTGATAGGCTGAAGCACAGGGAGCAGATGTTTGGCTGATGGAGCAAGCAGGTCTCTGATTGGCTGTTGGGTCATATGATGCTATGACAGCAGCGTGTGTGTGTGTGCGCAACTGCGGACAAGCAGGCACACGCAGCCTGTCAGAAGGATTTGGTACAGAGAGAGAAAAGGTATGGCAAAGAAAGAGGAAGGGAGGGAGGGAGACCAAAGAAAAAGGTTGGTCATGGGGAAAAAGAGGAGGAGATGGGAGGACAGACATACACGTAGACGGGATGACAGGAGGGAGGGAGGAGGGAGGCTTGGTTTAGAGAAGAGCAGGCACAACTGGAGGGCAGGAGAAAGGCAGGCGAGAGAATCGCCTGAGATACAGTCATCACCCAGACAAAACAACCGGCATGTTACGGCTGCCAGCAACTCTACAGATCAGCTATAAATAAAGTGGAAAAATAATGGGTGCTAAATCAAGTAGAGATCAGTGACAGGGGGGCGGGGGGTGCATTAGTCTCCATCACCACTCAAACCAAGCCTAACCTCGTTACTGACATCCTCCCTTTGTACTGCCCTTATGCTGCAGTGGCCACACAGGGACACTCATGTTACCGGATTCATTTCCTTTTATACTTAAATGACTTGACATTGACCCTTCATAGTTTAGCTGATGACTGGCCAATGAGACAGGGGAAACCTATACCTGATTTCACAGTGTTTATAACAATATCTATAATGCAAAGTCCTTATAATGTTATTATATGGCTGATTTATGGAGCATGCAATTGGGTTATGATAAAAATCCCACAACATATGGATAGATGATGTCTAAGTAATTCAGTTAGTCGGCCTAGCTCTTTCTCCTGGGAGAATTCAGCACACCACAAATGTGTTTACCAAGGGAAACTCATATAAATGAACATCTAGTTGATTATCCACACAAGTATATCCTTCTGTTTTCTAGACAATATGTTTACACAGGAGTTAGTTATAGTGAGACTGCTAGTAGGGATGTAAACATCTGGTGTTAATCTGTTCCTCTAATCTACTTCCCGAAAGCTGAAAAATGAGATATATCTACAGGATCTCTCACACACACACAGACACACACAAACAGGGTGAGTGTATTTACCCTGAGCTGGAGGGTGTGACGGAGGATAGTTCCCTCTAAGGCGTGGATCCACTTCTCTCGCTCGTCTGCATCTCGGGCTGAGGGCAGAAGCACACAGACACACCCAGTGAACCATGTTTTCCACACAGCTGTTCAACACCGTCAGCAGCATTACCCTTACAGACTAGTGACACAAGAACAACACTGAATATGATACTGGTGATGGGCCACGCAGCGACAGAACCTGTGCACTGATCTAGACAACATAGTTAGCTTCCATACAGATGAGCCTATTTTAATCCCCAACATGATGGTCAGGGCTTAACAAGTCTTTATCAGATGTATATGTAATAGGAAGAGTGGGATTCATTGAACTGTCTGGTTGACTCAGACCTATAACAAGTAGAAACACAGCCTTAAATCAGCAGAACATCCGATAGAGACGCGCTTCCTCCCTCAGAGTGGTGAGGCAGTACTGGGTAGCTAGCCTGGTTAACCTGGAGCCTTCAGTGCTGGTGTGCTGGGGTAAGGCAAGGCTGAGCTGGGCTGCACCCTCAGAGCAAAGACGGAGAACAAACACTGGCTGCCAATGACATTAAACACTGACCAGACCACAGGCCCTCGGCACGTACAACACACACACACACACTGTTTAGTGTCAGAGGCATACAAAACCATATTTTTTGTCCTGTGCCATGAGATAGACAAAGTTTTCAGAATTTGAGTAAATCCAGTCAGATTGTAACATGGGTGCCCTCCACACAAATACAAAAAAACCCTTTTACTTTAATAGAAACAGAAACTAACAATAGAAACTAACTGAACAACTTCAATGTACATGTGGATGATACTTATGCCTTGAAAAGTGGATGATAGGTACCAATAGTCAAAAGAAGGAAAAATACAGATCTAGTCTATAAAAGCTGAGTAAAAAAACTCAATAAGCTGTGCCATTGAATTAGGTGGCTGAATGTATCCTGTGTGAGAGTCATTTTTCATTGAGCTGGGCATCTACGGTACAGTAGATGAAAGGCTGGGTTAGCCCAGAGGCTGAGCAGCACTACAGCAGGAAAGCTTTTAAAGACATTAAAAGGCACACCACACCACTTCACTCAGACAGCTCACTTTCCCCTCAGCCACACCGACTCTCATGAGGAACAGATCACTGCGGCTAATGTTGTTTAGGTCTATTCATGACAGAATATAGGTAGTTACAGGGCCAACCCAAAAAAAACAAATGATGCCCCTAGGCTGTACGCAACGCAAAGAATCCTGTTGCAGGTCAAATCTTTGTTCTGCTCTGCGGATCACATGCATGGCCTATTTCGTTCCCAGGTAGTCGTGAGCAGCGAGCCTGCGATGCCCCATCTCCTCATCGTAATTAGTGTGCTAAGCAAACCTAAAGAAATAGCCAGCCAGTTGGTCAGCCAGTCACATGAGGGGGCACACCTTAAGTCATGACAGCAGAAGTCATCTGACCTGACAACCCCCCCCTCTCTGCAGTCACCAGAGCTACACAGTCTAAAACCTTGTTTCTTATAAACTTTTTATTGATTTCGCAATAAGGGAGGCACAACCTCAATCTGAGCAGAACCACATCTAGTCGGTACCCTGCTACTTACTGCTCATCCAGAAGTTGCAGATGAAGAAGCAACTGAGACTCGTAATCAAATAGTAATAATATGAAAGAAGGATGAGGGAGAATCAGAAATCTGGTTTGTTTTTTTAAGGATTTAAAGTATGACCTTATTTCTTCTTGTTCATGGGAGACAAAAAAACAGTTTCCTGCTTTTTTGTGTTCTTGATCACATTTCTGGGAAATGCACGAGATAAACAAGATGCTTCCTTTTATAGAGAAGCAAAGGGCAAGAAGCTGTTTTGTTGTAGCCGTTATTAAATATAATAGAAGCAGAAAGGGGCAAAAGTCTAAAGTCGTGAAGTTATAGCTTATTCTCCTCTAACTCATTAACTACAGGCTCTGCAGTTTCATGCTGCAGTTTCAACCTGATAACAACGTAACACAGTCTCATCGCCCTTCTTCTAAGTAGTGTCCTAACAGAGGAAGGTGTGCTGACTAACCCTATTATGTTCCAGTGCTTCCCCTCTGCTTAAGGGAAGTAGAGAGACACTAGAAGGCCATTACGGGAACAGATACACACGTATGAAAACTCACACGCATCCACTCCAACCTCAATACAGACAGATACAGTCTATGGCAGGAAGACCCATAGACATACAGAGCTCAAATAACAGCATGGTTAAAAATGAACCTCTAATCAGCTATACACGGAAAATGGAGGAAAATAAGATACTTGAATGTTTATGTTGAAGGGAAAATCATCATCATCATCACAAAAAACGTGACATTGCAGCGTGACCTTTAGTTCAGTGCCTTGCTTGTGTGCCCTTTGACGGCGTATGCGCAGGGTGGAGAATTAAGACCAGTCACCAGCCAAATACTGGTGAATTTAGTTGTAGCTACTTGATTTTGATTTTATCCTTTTAGTTACTCCTTTGCAAAGCTCTTGGTAATTGTATTTTGAAATGTGCTGTAAAAATAAAAGATTATTATTGACCAATTATTACCTATAACCAACCGGGCTCTTTTCTACTCCACTGTGGCTGGTGAATGAAACAGTGAATTTCCTGCCCTGCTCATGTGTTCCTCCAGATACTCTTCAGTCCCTTACTTACATCCTCCTGACTGTATTGGGATCAGCTTTGTTAACTTCAATACCAAACTATGGCCCATTTATCATAAGCAATCGGACAGGTGGAGTGATATGTGTTACGTTCAAGCCTCTCTGATGTATATGAAGGCGGCTACTACAAGCTACAGTGGAAGCACATATTTAGAGTTTTATGGAAGGAGATTAGCTGCAGGCAGGAAGTGATGTCACAGAAAAACAGGAAAATGATACTAATAGCCCTATGAAACGTGCACAAACACACAAACAAACTAACTAACAGCACCAGTGGTGTATCTCTAACCAGACGACTCCCCTCTCTGTGGTACGGTTATCCATCACAGACATTTCCCTTCACAGTATACGTCTCTTTCGCCATACTGTTACTGCTCCTTTCTCCCAAAGGGCCCTGTGAATTATTTATCCTCCCCATCTTCCTCCGCCTCCCACCATCATCAAACAAACAGATGGAGTGTTCTGGTACGTACAAAGTGGGAAGGAGGGGTGAGGGGGTGTGGGAGGTCCTGATGCAGTGTACTAGTATCAGCCAATACTATGAAGTGGTACCCCAAATTTGGAGGGAAGAAAGATGGTATATTCTGGTAGATGCATAGTAAGGGGTACTAAGGCAGGATTATTGGCACCCTAGCATCTCCTCCAACAAAATTGATTTGAATTCTTCTAAAGGGATGCCAATAATCATTGTTATGGTTTGATCACGTGCTGTTGTAAATCAATAGATGAATGTGTGACTGAAAGACAGAAAGTTGATTAAATTTCCAATTGTTTCAGAAGATATTGTACATTATCTGCATAAAATGCAAGGGTGCCAATAACCTTGGCCAGAACTGCATGTTATCTCAAAGTGCAATGTAGTGGTACCCTTCTTGGTGGGAAGAGTGAGCATCTTTTGAAGATAGTACTTATTTTACGTTGCTCTATAGAAGCTCCAGCTAAAACGCAAACAATTTCAAACAAAACATGTAAATCCTTCCCTAAGGATTTTAAGACACAGTAGTGGCTGGACATAAATTATACCCATAATGAATTGATTGCACTGACTGCTTTGGATTGACTGACAACAACTGCTACTCAGTTTGGGGAAATTCTTGTAAATACATAGGCCCACATCATGTCCTGAGGAAAAGGAGTGGTGGAAAACAGTGAGAACGGACAAAAGGGAAGAGAGAGGACAGTGCAGGTGAAATAGCGGTGAAGGAGGACCCTGGGAAGAGGAGTAGAGGGAGAGAGCATGAGGGGTCTCTCATCCAGGTCTGATGCTCCAGGCAGGCTCAAGGGCTTGACAGAGAGGGAGGAGGAGATGAGAGATTGATAGCTACTGTAGATAAGAGGAGCAGAGAGGAGGCGAATGAGAGGAGAGAGGGGAAAGAGGAAAGGGGTTAGCTGAAGGGCTCTCAGGCAACTGATGCACTGCCGAGGGAGAGTACTGATGAATAATGGATGCTTCTCTAAATAGAAAGACAGTACAGAGCCGCTCTCCAGGCTAGCTCAATGGCCAGGCAGCCCAGAACTATATGGACAGGGTGGCCGAGTGGTTCCAGAGACCGTCCCGTAAGTCCCTGCCTCCATCAACAGATCAACTCATTTTGTGTCCATCAGCGGCCATGTGTCCTTGAGAAAATGGCTCTGGATAAGAGTGTCAACAAAATGCCTAAATTTGAAGTTGTAATGATAAGGCACACACACGCCATTTGGTGGATGTTTTTTGTTGTTTTAAGTACCTTACAGTTATAGGAGTACATATAGAGCATGTGTGGTCCCAATGGGAATCAAACCCCTAACCTTGGCAATGTTTGTGTGTAGTTCTGTAGCTCAGTTGGTAGAGTGTGGCACACAGTCTGTACAGAATGGCACATGTGTGCATGTATGCACATCCAACACACACAAACACCACTGTGAATCTGTGTGCGTAACATCCGCAGAACAAGATTATTTTACATCAACAGAGAAATCTCATCTCTCCAACATCCGGTGCATCCCTTGATATCTAGTCTATCGTCAGATATATCATGTTTAGGACCCATTGAGAGCTTTTCTGCCAGTGTGTTGATGTAGGGGACAGTAGAGTAGTTCTGAATGAGCATCCCACTGTTTTCACTCAAAATTTGTAGAGTATTATATATATATATATATATATATAATCTCCTGACCTGACTATAGTCTCCATGGCTCTGTTAGATATATTTTTCCAGTTAAACTCAGATGACTCAGATCTACTGACAACTGAATACATGTAATATGAATGCACCTTTAACTCATCGAATATAACAGCTGATACCAAAAGCACAGATGTTAACATTTGAATTGGCGAATGATTCACTGACCTCAAAACACAATGGTATTATAATGTGCATACAATGATCCCCATCCTGAGGATGCCTGGAAAGAACTTACATTAATGTTGACCATAACTAGAGAAACCAAGCAGCACATTTAGCTTCAATCAACAGCAGGACAAACACTTAAAACAACAAACACCCTCTTCCAGAACCACACCTAGCCTGCAAAAACACTCGGCTGATACAGTACATACACCTCACTTTGTCATAATGCCTCAGGGCCGATAGCTACAGAATAGTCCACTTAGTACTCCGAACTGTCCTTGAGCCTAAATAAAACCCCAAAACACCACAGTGCCAGAGAGAACACCCCCTGTATAACCCAGAAGACAAACAAACAACGGCTCCCTTCTACCTTGTCCTCCATCCAGACTGTCCCGCCCAGGACTAGCATGCACGCGGAGCGCAAGACGTGCATCATTATCTCCTTACCCTTCCTTTTGTAGAACCACAGCATACAGCTTCGGAACACAGACATGGGAGAGGGCATGGAGGAGGTGAGGGGGGCGGGGGGCCCATGGACAGTGGATGGTGACCGGAGGAGGTGGTGAGGGGTGCTGATAAGTGAAGGAGTGGGGTGAAAATGGGATTATGGATACAAATGGGCCGATGGAGGGATAGAGATGAAAAAAAAAGTGGTGGAGGTTAGTTAAAGACCTGGCGGAGTGAAAGAGAGAAGGGGGTCCACGG
>CABFOQ010053465.1:24098-34497 GCA_900660455.1 Gephyroberyx darwinii
GGTTGTCAGATAGTAAGCAGTGGCGGTGTAGCGATGAGCCAACAGCGGCAGCAACCAGGAGACAGCTCAGCTTCTAGCTCAGCAGTATTCCCTTATTATTCCCAGAGGTTCAGCTGCAGAGGAACACTAGCAGCAATCTTCCTCCTCAGCCACGGCGGGGAGAAAAAAAAAAGCCTGGTTTGCTCATTCTATTCCAGAGGAATCTCTCTCGCTTGCAGCGGAACAAATCTTGCTCTCCTAGAGTAATGCATCTGCCAGTCGTACTCCACGAAGCTACCAGATGGAAACACGCTGGTGGTGAAAAACACAGGTTCCACAGGAAGAGAGAAAAACCTCAGATGTACACAGCATGCCTTGACACTGTGCATGCATGCCTGTGTTACGTGCGTTTCCGGGCATTAGGGCAGAACAATCCACCTCTTTAAAAGGCAGGGAGGGGAAAAAGGAGTGTGTCTGAGTGAGAGAAACGAGGGAGAGGAGAGAGGGAGACAGAGCACGTGAGCGGCGGTGATGGATGCACAAGTAACGCCAGACAGAAAGATTGCCAGGGACGTCAACACTGAGGAAGAGAGTGATCGCACGAGAGGAGAAAGAACAAAGAACAAAAAACAGGGAGAGGGGGACATCTCACCTTGAAAATGGAAAGTCTTCTGGTCCACAGTGATGGTGAAAGTGCTGTCGTCCTCGTCATCGATGCCGATCACAGCTCCCTGGGAAACGAGAGAAAGGGAGAGAGAGAGAAAACAGGAGCAGGCAGTCAGAGGGACACGTCATACTCTACTCTCCATTACTCGCTTTCGATCCTTCTGCCCTCCACATGTTCTACACTCTCCCAGCCTGGCTCTCTCCTGTAATTTACCCTCTGTCTGTCTCACCACCTCACTCTCTCCCCTTCAAGTGCTCCATTCCCTCTTGCTTTCTGGCTTTACCACATCTTTCCCACACACACACACACACACACACACACACACACATATGTGCAGCCCTTTGGAACTCTGGAGAGAAGAAGGGGGGGGATTTGGGAGAGGGAAGGACGGAGGAAGGCAGTGGAGGGTGGAGAGAAACAGACATTGGGGACCAGCAGCTAGTGACGAACAGGAGAAAAAGCACTGCAGAGCCATGGCTTTCTGGCTAGCTAGCTGACTTGGCTGACTGACTAGCTGGCTGGGGCATTAGCACCTAGCAACAGAGACGGGGTGTGTGACTCACACCTGCCTAATAAAACCAACCGGCAAATAAACAAAATAGCACCTGGATACAAGGTAATCCTTAGCCTAAAGTTGAGTAATAACACTAGTGTCATGCCTAGAGACGTGCTATGAGATGAAATGAGTTGCCTATGGTACTTTGGAGAAGGAAACTAATCTGACAACAACCCAAATAACCCGAGTAAGTATAAAACGGTGTAAGTCAGGGCAGCACACTTCGTCGAAAAAATTTCAATTGTAAATTTCAATTGTAAATTTCAGAGTTATAAAAAAAGTGAGTACAGTTTCCTACACCATCAAAAGGCTCTTGGAAATTGGGTGAAACTCTGACAGGAAGAGGTCAGGCAGACCTCAAAGCCACAACAGAATCAGAAGACAAGTTTCTGAGAGTCAGTAGTTTGTGTGATAGGAGGGTCACAGGATACAGCTTCCACCACAGCTTCACACTGGTCGAAGTAAGCAAGTCTCAGTATCAACTGTGAAGAGAAGACTTGGAGCTGCAGGTTTGACAGGTCGAGTGGCAGTAAGAAAGCCATTGCTAAGATGGCAAAATAAGAAACAGAGGCTTGCCTGGGCCATGAAGCACCGCCAGTGGACTACTGAAGACTGGAAGAAGGTCTTATGGACCGATGAATCAAAAATGGAAAAATGGGGGTGTTCTAAAACTTTTGACCGGTAGCGTAGGTCACAAATAATGTCTGACATTTACTTTTACTTGACATTAGCCAAAAGAAAATGTTCCACTGCCTTCAGAACAAGAACAGATGACTGATGAGAAACATCACCTGCTTCATTGCATAATTCATTATTTGACTGATAAAAAAGCAAGCCATGTAGGGTTGGATTTAGCTGAAAAGCCATGTAGGGTTGGATTTAGCTGAAAAGCCATGTAGGGTTGGATTTAGCTGAAAAGCCATGTAGGGTTGGATTTAGCTGAAAAGCCATGAAGGGTTGGATTTAGCTGAAAAACCAACAAGGAGTTCTAAGAGAACCTAATACCCTTTCCACACCGGAGCAACGACTGGTTATTCCCGGGTCAGGCGTTGGTGTGAATGGGCCTACGCAGGTTATCAGACCCGGGTCTGCGACCCTGCTCTCGACTTGGGAATAACCCGGGTCAGGTATGAACAGGGGGACACCGGTTACGCAATGGATGGGAAGCTCATTGGTTAAGATCAGAGGCCCATTTGTTTACAAGCCAGTTCACAACAAGGGCTGTTTTTACAACGAACAGATAGAACAAACAACAACAGAGAATTGGAAAGATTCTGAAATCAGAGAGCTTCTGTCCTTTGGTGGGGAAGAAATCAAGTGACAAATTGCCGGGACGGTAAAAGACTCAATTATCTAAGGCGATATCACACGGTTACTTGTTCGGCCCTGCTCGACAGTGACGTATACAGATGTTAATATGGTGACACGGGTCTTGTGCAGTCTGGTCTGGTCTGAATGGTCGACGACCCGGGATAAACCCAGGACAATAGTGTGGTCTGAATGGGTCCAACGCGGGAATGACCCGTGTTCAATAACCCATGTAAAACCCGGGATTTGTGTATGAAAGGGGTATAAGAAACTAAGAGCAGCAGTTTGCATGTGGCTGGCAGGGCAGAGCACAAACAGGTTCTGGCATGGCAATGCTACTCTAGATTCATTACATTACGTAACATTACATTACGTCAGCAGACGCTTTCATCCAAAGAGACTTCCAATAAGTGCATTCAACGTAGGTAGGCACGAGAACTACTAGTCACCAGAAATCATAAGTGCATTTCCTTCATAAACAAGCATCTAAGAGCAGAACCAGTGCTAAGGTAAAAGCAAAATGAAAGCAAATAAACAAGAGCTAAGACAAGTAAGTGAAGCATATAAGCAAGTGCTAAGACAAGTGAGTGCCTAGAGGTTAACGATATGCTCTGTAAAGATGGGAATTTGGATGTGTTAAAAATAAAAACAAGAGTCCTCAAGTCCAACCCTACTATAGCTTTCAGGTAAACAATAACAACAGATTGAAAGGCATACAGACTTAAGTCTAGCACCATAATGAATACAATTTTTTTGAGATCTCTGACAAAAACAGAAAACAAAAATGGCTGTGAACAAGGATTAATCAAATCAATAGCGATTGCAAGGATACTGCATGGCGATGGCTTACCAGTGGCTATGGATGTAGAGGACAGTTCTTTCAGCCATGGTTTGTGTTCACTAGCAACTCACACACCATAACAGCTTACATCCCGTGATGACATCTGAAGTTGTCATCACCCGTCCCTTTATCCCACCCACATTAAAACATATATAAACAGGAAAGACAATGACAAAGCCCTTTTTTGGGATTTTTTTAAATACACAAATAAACAGCTAAATCCCACCCATCCCCTAAAACACTCCACAAAGTTCTATTAGCACAAAATAGTTAAGGGAGGTCGAAATGAGCTAGTAGCCCGAGGTGTGAGCACTATGAAGGCCACCAAAGCCTCAAAAAAACAACAACGAAAAAACAGTGAAGGGCACATGATACACACTGGCTCACCTCACAACACCTGCCATGAGTGTGGACAGGAAACAAATGTTATCCAGAGTGTTGTATTATGGCCTGCAGCAGCTACGTAATGCTGCCCTACCTTTTGACCTAGCTTTCTGTTGGCTTCTCCCTAGACACAGGCAATCCCATGTTCCCCTAAAAGGAACACTGGATTTGGTGCTATTTTCATCTGAAGAGAGGATAGTTCAATCCTTCATTCCAAATCTAGACACAGTCCCTTGTTCTCGTGACCCTTAGCAGTTAAGGCAATATGAAATCATGAGAAATGCAATAAATTGGATCATCACTGTGAAGTGCCGCGATTCATTCTGAGAAACCAAACCGCATTAAGATTGATCTTATTTTTAACTACCCTTCCCCTCCCTGCCTTGTAGAAGTAATAAAACTGATGTTAGTGCAATTGCTGCCACCTAGTGGACATACTTAAATACTGAAAACTCATAGTAAATGAAAATACCTTTACTTGAATACAGCAAAAAGTGGAGCAACAGAGCTGGGAGCAATAGAGCAGCAATGTCTCCGCACCTGATAAACTAGGCCAATAAATCAGGCAATTAGCGTACTATTACCCCCCTGCATACCTGAAAGAACTGGTACAAGAGACTTATTATAGTAAGTCAGCCTCTCACCCCAACCAAACAGAAGAAAACTGCCTGCACCATATCGCTTATATAATCTACCAACCTTTTGTGGGTCAACAAGAAGAATACACTTGACTAAGCAAGCCCTGTCCATCAGACATCATACACAGGATAAGCTGTTCTGTACTTGACTCAAGCATACCTTGAATATTTTAAAACTATTCCAATTACTCAGGAAATCAGGCTAGCAACTCAGCCATTATATATCTATAAGAGTGCCAGAGAGAATATGAAATCTGTATCTTACCCTGAGTCGCACACAGCCTCTTCTGGAGCCTCGCATCATCTTGTCCTTTGACTGCAAGATACAACAGAACAAATCAGGGGTTAATACAGTACATGTCAGATAGACATAGCCAAGGTTCAGTATAACATTTATCTGGGTTGCTGTTATGCATTTATGCTTAAGCCTATCTTCCAGTGCACCTATGTACACGTGAGGCTGGCAGTTGTTTCTGTTAAATTAGGAACCTATAAGACCAGTTAGTATGTAGAGATTAGAAAAGGATGGTTCTATATTGTTATAAATTAGGCCACAATGAGCCTCAGTCACGTCTCTCCTGTTTTAGTATGGCAGAAAAATATCAGCCTTAAAAGTAATACTGATGCTGAGCTGGACTAAAACCTATATGTTACATTGGAGCGAGAGGGGGTTCTCTGAAATGTAACAGAGGTTATACTGCCTACCTACATAACATCTCACTTTTCACCTCCTCCATCAGACTGCTTTCACGACTTATACAAGCTATGTGATTACTGATAATACAAATTATAATTCAATCAGGACTCAGGTCCACTAAAAGTTTTATGGTCCTTGTATACAAATAAGCTTCTGTAAACGCAATATTAATAATTTCTTAGCTTTGCTAAATTGAGCTTGAAAGTGCCAAAGACGACCTAAGGCTCTGTTTTGACGGCTCAAACACTCATGATGCGCACTTTGTGAGGAGTGGACCGCACTTGTTATCTGGCTATTACTGACTGCTACACTAATGCTAGTAAAGCTGAAATGTGATACGATTCTAGCTTGGTTCTCCCTTGATAGTATAAATCAGTGCAAAACTTATTCGTTTCCCTGACACTTGCCAAACGGCAAACTAGCAACAACTGTCTCCTCCCGTGCTGTCATGTTAGCTCTTTGGCTAGCAAACCAACGAGCTTAGATCTCAACTCCAGTTTCGGTTGCTATTTATGCACTGGAGACAAATACGGACTCTCAAATATGGACAGGGGAGTGTTTGTTAAGCAGTGCATGTTTCAGGCTCGATTAATGAATATAGCAATGTATTTACAACAAAGGGGACAAGAAGTCTCTGATAGTATTGTTGCTAGGATCTTTGCTACTAGCTTTGCTAGCTAGATTCCCCTGGAATCTCACATCAAGGAAGTGGAGAGAATACAGTCACTTGATTCGTCAGTTGGCCATTAGGCATCGTTATGATTGGTTGATAAGGGGTCTATCACAACAAATGCCCGCCTCTTTCTGCCAGCTGAGACTCCCAACTCCTGACAAATACTAGGCCCTTAACCCACTTGGGTTTGACAACCAGTGTCAACTTCTACAATCGCTTCTCTTGCACTCATCAGTTTAGCAATTACAAACCACGACAAATTACATACCGTGTAGTATGACAGTAAGCCAGCATTGTAGTCCAAAACAAACCAACGATACTGCCAGCCTTTCATGACGTTAGTCCACTTGCTTAGCGGCCCCTCCATGATGGACGCCATCTTTACACTAGGCTACGATTAGGGAGGAGTCGGATATGCCGTGTGGTCAGACGTCACCAGGACTGGACGTTGCTGATCAAGTTGATGATGCCCTGGGGCGTCGTTATACATCGGTACACAACTAGTTTTCCCTCCCAGAATATTGCATATGTTTTTAGAAACCAAAGCTGTACAAACAAATCAGGGTCAACTTGAAAATCTTATGTATCTTTGCTTTTGAATCTTTGCCTAAAACTAATTTCTAATCACAAACCAGTTCAGGTTTTCTTCACACCTCTGACAAGCTACACTGTAATCCCCATATTTCACTGTTGAATGCTTCAACAATTATGGACCGGTGAAAAATAAATGCATTTACTGCAGGCAGATGAAGGATTAATCAAAAACCACACAGTATTCATCAATATCTTTATTATTTACAATAAGTTTAACACTGATAAGGAGAACTTCACAGTAATATAACATATGTGAGCTTTAAATTAAAAAAACACACAAAATATATATTTTGTACAATAAAAAAGTTAATATGTTAACATCTCTGCCATTTTTCATCCCTGTTTAGATTCACATATTCCTTTATGGTGTGTGTTTCGGTTCTCATTGCACTCGTACAACTGAAGAAGTGGCCTTTGGTATAATGACGTGTACATACATGTTCTCCTGCACTGTTCTGATCAAACAGGGAGAAAGGAAAAAAACAGATATACAGTATGAATACGGGCAGCATAAATAATGATAATGCACACAACTGGTCATGAGGATGAGCAAAATGTGGATATTTGTGGTCGGCTCAAATATTAAATATACCATGGGTTCAGATATCATATTTGAGGGAAAAAACACTGGCACCAATCAATTAATTGACATTGTATTCAATAATTGAATGCATGTTTTACTCCTCAATATAAAAAATGATGTTGGTCTGTTGGTCTTTACACGTCCTAATTGTAAACGTGTTGCGCTGGATTCTGGCTAGTTTCAAAGTCTACCTTCAATGGCAGATTACATTTTGAGTCTTTGATAAGGCTTGATGTATTTTGGGGAAACCAGCTCCACAAGAAAGATGCACTAAAAAGCAAAGGTAACAGGCAAAGAGGCCAAACTGGTACTAGGCAACTGTGAAGAATATCACAGACAGCAAACGTTAGAAATACTTTTTAAGAGATCAGATTATGAGACTACAGAGCAGTTTGGGCTTAGTGCACCAGACTCATATGTGTGAATTTGTTGGAGAGGCAACACTACATGGTGGAGCTGCACTAACAGTATCTTATTTCCACAAATAAATTATCTAAGTAACCAAGTATCCAAATAAATCATCTAAGTAGACAAATTGCACTTTTCTTTTTCAAGTTAGAATCTGACCATAAACCTCCCAATCGTAGAAATGCATGTTGTAGTGATAACGTTATCACAATCTCGTGGCAAGCATAAGTTAACGTAAAGTTGATAACAATGTTGTTAATGCTGCAATATTACACATTGCCATACCTGTAAATTCTTGCAGTGATAGTGCACTGTGCATAAACTATTCGTTCACAAAAAGGCACCAAGAATCATGAGGAAAATATCACTGAATAGTAGCAAAAAAACAAAACATAATGGCATCTTGTTATTTGAACCTCACAGTGGAAAGAAAAAAACAACAGTTTGTTTGGCAACAATTGGGAGATTTTACTGACCAGAGGCACACATGCTGAATGAAGTGGAACTAATGGGCAGGATTTAAAACGTACCACAAAACTGACAAGAGCTGATACCTGGAAATCTATTAAGTGTCATCAAGACATTTCAAAAGTGTTATAGACCTATAGTGTTTACACATGGAACTGTTAGATTTTGTAGTATTTGGATGCAACGTGTCAATGAATCAATGTGTTATCCAGTGTACATTTAGATTTGAGCCAAATTTTTTTTAAAAGAAAGGAAAAACACAGTTCTGTGTGGCAATATCTGATATGGAAGTGTTGTATGTGTACATATGCACACCGGCACGGTGCACGTTTTTGTTTGTAAAATGGCCCAACATGTGCTCAGAAAACAGAGCAATGTTTTAGGACTCAATTACTACATCTTAATGTGATCAAAATTAAAACTAGGGGCCAATAAATGACAAAACAAAATGGCACCTTCTTTCTCAACTGAAGAGATTGAAGATTCATGCAGCTGAACATTTGACCTGGTTCAGAAGTGAAGAACAGAAGAACAATACATTCATAAAGCAGATACTCAGATGGGGTTGAATGGGCCTCAGTCTTGCAATACATCTCTTCAGTCAAAAACATTGCTCTCGAACAAATGTGTGACCACACGTAAAACGTTGTTTCCTGGATATGAAATAAATCAAATATTTACATAAAATTTTTCTTTCAAAATAGGTCTGTGCTTTTAATAAACAAAAGAATAATTTAAAATTCAAGTTCATACGTAAAGACATTCTAAAAAGCATTTTTCTTTGAACCAAATAATGTACAAATCGCTCATGTGCTGAAGACATACTGCAGTTTGTTTGCTGAGAGATCAGTACTGTGTGATTACGGTGAGTAGGTCGCTGTATTTTGCAGTGTTCACACGTTGAAGAATCTGAGGCACTGAGGCCACGACAAGGCTACAGGGAATCCAGAACTGTCCATACTTGGAAGGACACTTGTAGAAATACTGTCCCAATTCACCTCCTCATGCGCTACCCTGTGCTCTCTCCTCACTCTACTCTTCTACTTTCCAATATACATGAAGGAAATGTAGTGTGCAAGGACAACTGGACATAAATATTGAAATGCTTTACGGAATTGGGGATTTTCCCCCATTCATGTGGCACTGTGCTGTGGTGAGAACGTTAGTCAAGTCACCAGAACAAAGATAAATGCTGTGGCTATGATAAAACACTCCAGACTCTTTCATTAGGTTTAGTAGTTGTGGAGGAAAAAAATTGATTCATGTAAAATTTGCAAATATATCTTTTCTTAGTTGTTTCTTGTATTTTTTCCCAAATTCAATAAGCATGTATTTGGTATTCAAAAGGTAAAATTTTCACGTTTCATTTGAGCCTATTTACACGCTTGTCAAATGAACACAACGTTCAGTGGAGATTTCAGTGGAGTAAGTGATCCCTTGTCCAATCTTTCTTCATCTCTAGGAATGTCACAGTCAAGGTAATCCAACTGTGAGAGGATTCTCAGACTTCAACAAGGTAATAACCAGATACCAACAAGTCAAGCTGTTGAGAAGATATCGACTAAGTCAGTTTTGGGGGGCTTTAGTGTTCGAAAATATTATTTTAGCATTTAGCTATTTTTCTTTGTTTCAATACAAAGTGACTGTCAACAGCAATCTATTAAATTGAACAGATTTGAGAAACAATCTGCACCAATGATATAATTTTGAACCCCAAAACTGAATCAAATCCTTCGGTCTTGGATTACAATGGCTTTGAAAAATGGCTTTAGGTCGCTCAGTTCCCCAAACTCTGAACTAAATACTGTACTGTAAAACAAAATACTCTCAGTGGATGATCCCAATAAATGCATGAATCATTTTGCTTGATTTTAGTAAGGGAAACAGGCGCCTAGTGGACACAACCACCACCATTCTTGCTCAGTGTATGACAGACTGACAGATAAAAGGATGAGCTTGTTCTTTACCTACTTTCTGGGCCGGCTACACACAGCTGATACACTCCACATTCATTTAACAAAATGGCCTTTATCACAACCAGGTGGAGACTAGGGGCAAAAGTGTTCATGGTGTGACTTAAACCACATTTTGTTTGGTATGAACATTTTCATATGTACAGGTCAGAGCAACACTATTGTCCACACTGGCATTTTATCAAACGGTCTTCTGTAAACAATAAAAAGATAAACAATTTGTAGTGATTTCTCTGAGGTACTTTAGAGATTCCTCTCATTTCGTCCCTCAAAAAGCTGTCATTAGAACCAGAAACATAAAAAAGGGAATATAAGCAGTCTGTTGGGTAGTTGAGAGGTGACGGTTGGTCTTGTCACAGTGGCTACCTCTGCACAACATCACTAATCTCTTTAATACAGCTGTGCAGGTTGTCCAAGGCAGGGCTGGGCCCCAGACTGCTCAACCCTCCGCTTCCGGACGACGATGCCCTCAGTTCCTGCAGGCTGAGCTCCAGTTTCCCCACTGCCTCCCGGAAGGCAAACTTGTTCCTCATCTGAGGGATGCAGTCCACGTATCCTGAGCAGTAGTCTAGCAGCTGGTGGCCAGCGTCCAGCACTTGGCTGCTGGTGGGGCTTTCAGAGCTGGCGTGG
>CABFOQ010053466.1:10863-23079 GCA_900660455.1 Gephyroberyx darwinii
TGATGGCCTGGGAAGAGGGAGTCTGCAGTATTCATGAAGTATTAAGTGATATCTGAGAGGACCATCCCTGTCTGTCTGTCTGTCTGTCTGCCTATCGGTCTGCCTGTCTGGCTGGTTGACTGTCTGGCTGGCTTAAGGGGAAGCCACCACTGAGCTGGAAACCAGAAAATCAATTTGCAGGTTGTGTTCCACGCTGAAGGAAAAAGGTCAGGATCAAAGAGGAGAGACAGGGAGTTTTCATAGAGGCTGTAGAGCAGAGAAGAGAAAAACAGAATGTGTGCACATGTGTGTGTGTGTGTGAGACTGTGTGTGAGAGAGAGAGAGAGAGAAAGACAGTAAGGGAGGAAAAAGTGCAAAGTGGGGAGCTGGGGAGAGGTAGAGCGGTGGGTGAATTGAAATAAACAAAGGGGTTAGCAGGGAGAGAAAGATGCAGAGAAAATAATGAGAAGTGACAGAGGGTAAAATAAATATATTAAAAAATCAGACACAGGGAGAGGGAGGAAGAGAAAGGGAGACGCAGGGAAAGAAAGTCCATGCAAAGGGAAAGGGAGTGGTGATCGTCTGGTGAACTATCCACATCAAAAGTACAACTGTGTTCTGCCAATCAAAGCTTTTCGATGATAGTTACACATCAGACATCGATGGATCTGCACTGGCAGGCAGACGCCAGGCGGGAAAACCAGAACCATCTGAATGTGGGACATTTGAATTAAAATCACTGTTTTTGATGGTGAGAACAACTTCGGGCTGGTGACACACCATTTGGTTTGACAGGCATCTCGATTTCCCAACAATAACTGAAAACAATGAAAACCTGATAGAAAGATAGTTTAAGTGCTCTCTCTCTCTCTCTCTCTGTTTATGTCTCTCTCCCAATTCAATGAAGGTCAATTCAGTATGCTGTGTTGGCATGAAGGCTACATGAAGAATATCCCCCAAATGTCCAAATATAATTGGAATTAATTATTGACAAAAGGAGTTATATAACCATAAATACATACATATACCATGTGTGCGTGTGTGTGCGTCTGTGTGTTGCAGTGCCTCATTAATGAAGGATCTGGAGTGCTGAGTGTGCCGAGTGTGTCAGTACTTCTACGTGTATGGAATTAGTATATTACTAATTAAATGGAGAAAGAAAGAAAGTCCAGTAGAAAAGTTAAATTGTGGGCACAAATTGCAAAAAGCAATTAGTGCAGCTTGAATGTAAAAGTAAAAAATTCAGTCACTTAGGTGTAAATACGACCCTGAGATGCAATCACTGCTCCTCTTTTCACTTTGTGTTTCCTATTAGATGCAACCAAGTGCAACCAAAGTGTTTCTTCTCTTCGTATCCAGGACTTATTGTGCCCCCTTTCCTTTCTCTGTTAATTTGACTTTTCTGTATTTGGTAAGGATATGCTTTACATTTGTGAGATATTCTGCCAATTTAGGACCACATAGCAATTAAGGTTTTGTATTGTGTGTGGATTTGATCTCACCGATGTTCCAGATAGGCTACTTTTGTTAAACAATTTGACTGACTCTGCCAAAGAGGTTATTCTTTGACTTTTTGTCTATCAACAGGATATCTCAAAAACGTTTGAGTGGCTTTCCATGAAATCTGGTGGACGGGCCTTGGGGTCAAGAAACTACTGATTTGATTTTGCTATGTTTGCAGGGTCAAGAAATCAAATTATTGAAGTGATAGGAATGATGTCTTTGGGTGCCACAACAAGTGTCTTTTAGTTTGTGTTTGCAGTAGGTCAGTCTCATGACCAGCTGCAAGACGGGACTGTTTTGTTCAGTTCTTGTGTTTATAGTGTTTTAAAAATGTAAGTGTGTCTTGGGTTTCTTGAATTTAGATGCATCAAACATTTTAGAGGTCATTTTTTAAAAATGTTTATGACCAATGCATAACAGTCCTATTCTCTCTGTCTGTCTGTTTGTTGCTGTGTGGGAGGCAAAATGGGTGCATGAGGTGGTTTTAGTGACTGTAGCATTGCATATTATGTAATAAAAGTCGTTTAGAATTCATTCATTCTCTCTGTCTTGTTGGAGCATTTCTATTAGCAGGCAAAGTTGTTGCTGCCAAAATGTGGGGATATGAAAAAAAACATTTTTATATCAGCGACAGACGGTGCTGTTTCTCTAGCCTGAGGCTTGTCTAGAAGAAAACCACATCCCTCCTCCACCATAAGTGTTCCTTATTCATCAGTGTGGGAGGCCATGAACTTTGTCCTGGAGTCTGGCTGGTGTGTGTGTGTGTGTGTGTGTGTGGGTGTGTAGAAGAGCTGCTACTCCACAGTATGGGTTTCAAAAGAGATTCACATATTGGTTTCCAAGACCCTTCTGCTGCACCAAGGAACATTTCTAGAGGAAACTGCTGACAAACACGGCACTAAAAGTACCACCCCTGCTTAATACCTTTAAGGGCAAGACCTCCTTGTTGATGGAGAAGAAGGAGGCCATGGCTTTGGTCCAGGAGGCCAAGCCAGCCACGTTGCCACAAACCCGCTTGGCTGTCTCAATGTTGTAGTCAGGCATGTCGAAGTAGGGCTGCAGCAGCTCCACCATTTCTTCATTAATGCTGTCTTTTGGGAATTGCTGCAAGGGAGAGTGGGAGAGGTAGAAATAGAGGGTCGGAGGGAGAGAGAGATAGAGAGAAAGGCAGGGGGGTGAATAAACCACATATAAAATATAGAAAAAATTATGCTGCTTTCTCAACAATAAAAACAAATAAGAATATAAACCTAATAAGGAGAGAAAAAAGAGAGTGGAACTGAAAAGATAATACAGGGGTGGGAGAGATGAGTGAGAGAAGTAAAGGATTCAGAGGAAATAACAGGAGAAGAGTGAGAGTGGGTGAATGAGAGAGAAGAAAAACAGTAAAAGGAAAAGACAAAGATAAAAGGGAGGTGGTATAGTGGCGGTGAATGAGGGAGAGGGAGAGATGAAACAGCCAGCTAGAGGGATGATACAAAGAGAGAGGGTTGGAATGGGAAGAAGTTGAGGCAATGATGAGAAGAGGAGGGTGGAGGTTTAATCTTTGGTGTGCTTTTGAACAGCTCATATCAAAAACTGTCACTAACGACTTGGTGGAATATCATAACATCGGTCAATTATTTTGATTCAAACTGGACATAATTGATGCAGAACAAATGTCATTTATGGATTTATGGAAATGTATTTCCAAATCCACAACTGAAGTGTGGTACCTCTGTTGAAAGACCTATGCCCATTCTAGTGGCTTTGTTTACATAGTGGATTCAGGTTTAAGTTAGATTTTATTATTAGCCAATCTACAACGCTACAATAAAGGTAGTGTAACCTGTCTGTGGTAACCTGGTCACAAGTGTACCTGCAGGCTGCCCAGGAAGTTTCCAGCGGTCATGAGTTTGAGGGACTCCTGCCAGGACGGCGCGTTGCAGTTCTTCTCCGGGTCGACCTTCACCGTGTTCACCCGCCTCTGGAAGAGCAGCAGCACGCAGTCCATGATCCGCATGATGAGGTGGGGAGGGCGGGCCAGTGTTCGCACCGTGGCTATGTCAGACGGCTTGATTGTCTGGTGGGTAGAGAGAGGAGGAAACAGAGGGGCGAAACATCAGAGGATGGCAGAGGTGAACATTTGTTGTGTGGGTAGAGAAAAGAAAAATGAATGGCACGAGTTGACATGGGTCTCAAAGACTGAAGACACAAAGCAGTTAAATGAGATTTGTTGAAGACCCAAACAATTTACGTCATTTACGTTGTCTAGTTGTCCAGTGGCAGTTACAGTTCTGTGGTATTATTAGCCTTTTTGATGGCTCATCTGTATGTATGTAGGGCTGGATGTATGTATGTAGACATGCTCTGGCATTAGGGCGGTGCATTACTTTGTGGTTCATCACACACATCCATTTTGTACACACAATCACACACATTCATATGGATATACGCATATTCATGCTCACACACACATACACATGTAAACAGAGACGGATACACATACTTACTCACACTAACAAACCACCAGTGTCTCTGAGTAGTGTAGTACATAGCACAGTACATAACACATTTGATTCAGCTCATTGAGTTTTCTGTAGGAGAGTATTCAAACCTGGGCTTTGCAGAAGTCCTACTTTTTACAGCATGCATTGCATACAACTTTGAATAGCTGCTGCAATATTGTTCCATCCTCAAAAAGGATTGTTGGAAATTCAAAAAGGATTCTCTTTGCAGCCACCATAACGCACAAGGAATGATCTGACAACTGGTTTGATTGAGAGGGTTGCGATATTAAGTAGTATTTTACAATATTTGAGAATAGGCAGCTGCAGAGCTATTTCTGGATATATATATAGGCCAGATACGAGATGACAATGGTTGCTACAGTAAGGGAGTTTGCACAGGGACCCACTGGGGATACAATCACAGTACGATTGAAGAATTCCCACGGGAAGAACATAGGAGAGGCAGGAAGATGGGAAAATGAAGTGTAGGGGGTGGGGGAAATCTAGTAGAGAGAGATCGAGAGGATAATTAGTAGACAAGCAAACTAGAGAGACTTGGGGTTAGGAGAGGGAGAATCAAATGAGATGAGAACAGAGAGTGAAATAACTTAGAGAATATACAGCAGAGAGTGCCGAGGAAACAAGACTGGATGAGTGAGGGAGGATACGTACAGAGGAAGACTGAACGACAGCGTGAGGACTCAAAGAACAAGTGAAAGAGAAGGGGTCTGCAAAGCAGGCTGACCTGGAGGCAATGATCAAAAACAGAGAGAGACAGACGGAGAGTAAGGGAAAAGTTCCATTGAGAGTTGTTTGTCTGCTTCATCAGACCCCCTGCCCACTCGTCTCATTTGTACTCCTTCTCCACTTCCTTCATTTCTCCTCTCCTTCTCCTCTCTGCTTCATCAGCCCAACTCCCACCAGAGTCAGCTAGCTTTCTCTTACTCTTCCTTTCCTTTCTTGCCTGTCCTCTGACCTCAAATGACTCATAGCTATATGTTGATAAAAACACTGACTTAGAAGCAGATGATGTTAGTGGATGGATGTGACTATTATTAGACCTACACTACTGCCATGTGAAAACTTCAAAATTAGACTTGCTGTTTTTAAATGTTTCCCTTCTTTGGATTGAAACTGCACGTGATCATTTATGTGCTGGGTAAGTTTTAAGTGCAATTGAAAACGTACTCTATTTATGAAATACATGATCATCTATCTGAATGGATCTCAACTGCCGAAAAGTCGCCTGTCTGGAGACGTAAGTTTGCCATCCAACAGCAGCGATACAGAAATCCCAACCGGAGACCTGCCGTCAGAGAGCTGTATGCAACCATCTGCCCCGGAGGGTAACTGTAATTACATGACAGCCCCAAGCGTCATGCCAAATGTAGACATACCAGGCGTCACACACACACACATACCAGGCTGGGAATGCTCTAGGCAAAACATGCACGCAGAAACACTCAGCAGGTTACAGTAGCCTCGAAGTAGCATCCTTGGGCACCACAAAATTGTGAGAAAGAGAAAGAAAAGTGAGGGAAGAAAAAATAAGAAGACAGAGAAAAAGAGAGAAAAACAGAAAGAGACAGGGACATATACACTAAGACAGAATATGTGCAGTATATGAGGAGTACATATAGTTCCAGGGATGGGTTTTTAACTGCTACACGATCTCTGTTAACCTTGCAGTAGTTTCTAAGTCCCATACCTGCAGTGCAGCCTCAGCTTCCTCAAGTGCGGGCCGGGCAGCTTCCAATTTCTCTTCGGCGATGGCCTTGTCGGCTGAGATGCTGTCTACAATAGCCTGGGCCTTGTCCTTCACCTTCTGGACCTCCACCTTCACTCGCTCTGCTGCCTGGGCTTTCACTGTTACCTCCTTCAGCACCTGGGAGACAACAGACATGCGACCTCAAAGTTCGGGCCTGGGCTGACCCCCCTGCTTCGATATTGCCAGTAACTTTGCTACATACACTTGTAATGTCAGTTATTACTCAGAGCAAACAGCTGAAACAGATTATGAGCATAAACATAAGCCCACAAGCATAAAGACACAAATGCATTTGAACTGCTGCACATACGCGCCCACACACCATAGACATACACATCTTGGACCATATCGCACATTCACTTCACTTCCCACACTACAATATCCACTTGAACGCCTCTCAAGATATATCAAACCAATCCAGTGAAGAGGAGACAGCACCATTCTTTCCATTTATTATCAGAACTCTGCAGTTGTTTGTCTGATTCAAGCAGCATTATTAATTTATTTATTTATTAATTTATTTATTTAGTGTTTGAATTACATAGCTGTCAATAATAATTAGTGAGCCCAGGCTGGGGAAATACAACATGTGCTGCCAAAGGTCCGTTAATTGAACTGATATGCTTAAGGCTGATGCTTTGTGGCTCATTGAATTAGAGGGCAGGAGGCCGGCAGACATAGATACAGACATTCAATACACCACCACTCATGCACATCCACGTGTACCTGTACATATATCTGACATTTCTAGAAATGGCAGGAATAATATGTGGACATCCGTAAAAATACACATGGACACACTCTCACACAAACACACACACACACACACGTACACACACACACGCACGTGGATAAACAGTCCCCTGCTTCTAACCTACCATGTCGGCCTTGTCGTTGGCAACCTGTAGCTCCTTCTCCTTGACCTCAAGCTCCTTACTGAGAGCTGCTACTGACTCTGAGGCCTCCTTCAGTTTCTGGAGTCCTGTGTTCATCCTGAACAGGAGGAAAGTTGTGTGTCAGTAAAACATAATTTTGTCATTACCATTTCATTTGGTGTGTGTGTGTGTGTGTGTGTGTGTGTGTGTGTGTGCGTGCATGGGTGAGAGACAGAAATACATGAATAAATCCCTCATTCCCCCAGTCTCAATAGGAGACATGGGAGAGCTGAACGGATACTTTGACATGAATTTCAAACTTTGGGGTGAAAAGGTTACTGTAGTGGCATATCATCCATATTTAGTTTGAGGCACATGCATGGTGAAGCAAAATAACACAGATCAGAATTCTAAATGTTATGGTCATATATCCCTTTAGCAGCTGCCAATAAATCCTGGGACGCATGGTGGGGAGTCGATAAACAGGCATAGGTTTGCTCACAAGCATCAAAAAAGGGGAGCAGGGCAATTATACATTCTGCCAAGATCTGGGATAAAACTTGGCACTCATAACTCATAAAAAACTATATAAAAAAAAGATTTGACAGCACCTTCCTTCACTGAGAGGTGTCCTGGTCATCTTTCACTGCCAGGAGCATGAGCAAGTCGATAACTATTGACTAAGTTGTCAAGCTGTGTCTGACTTCTTTAAAAATACTGTTTTTGAACCCTGTGACAATAGATCATGCTCATTTAACCATAATGCCACACTAACGACTGACTCATCGTGATCTAGAGAGGGAAAGCTGATGCTAGACTACTTGAGCTGCTCGTTCTTCCTCTGTGAAAGCTAAAAAGCAATAACGATTATACGATACATGTTGATACAATATATATCTGTGTCCTGCCTATCGCTGCAACACTGCTGGCTAGCATTTGGCCTAAACTGGCCAGACGGACAGACTGTGGGTGACATGGTTGCTTGATCTACAAACAGCTTGTGTTGCATGCTTTCTGTCTGATCAGCATGTGCTTGCCAGAGTCTGCATACTGCGGACCGGTCAGTGAACTCTATACTTAACACAAGCAAAAACAACATACTAATGGGAGAAAAGGCAGGAAAACTGTCTGACATACCCCAAATGCCAGAATTGCTGGCTTTGTCTATTTACCTGTTGGCCAGAGTCTGTACTTCAGATCTCTTCTCCTTGTAGATGGTCTTATAGCCCTGGATGAAGGAAAGGTAGGACTTGGGCGTGACGTGGGTGGGGCGTCGGTATCTAGATTCAATTAGATTACATTAGGTTACATTAATGGCACATTACATTAATTTTACTCCAAGCAGGAAGATCACCTGCATGCTCTCTTTGCCCTTTGGAAGACATTAAACCTTTATTTATTTAACTTCATTCCTTTTGAGGACAGAGTACCACTTCAGCAACAGTGTAGAAAATGCAAAAAAGTGGGACTTTGACAATGGTTAGATTTGTATATATACTGTACTTTTCCAGGGTGGATTTATGCCTTACAAGACACATAGAGAGATGAGCGGTAATGGTCTCTTTGATGAAATACCTCTGGAAGTAGTCAACACACTTCTCTGCCACGCCATCCTGGAAGGAGCCCATGCACTGGACCACCTCACCTTTGACCTGGGAGGAACAGTCGATGTCATAGACAGACAGGAAGTGCTCTGAAACTGAAGGACAGAACGAGGGTGAGGGAGAGAGAGAAAGCAGAAGTAAGGGAAGGACAGAAAAGAGAAAGGGAGAGTGTAAATGGATAGAAGAGAGCGAAGGATGTGAAAGGGGAATTAACAAAATCTGTAATGCATGCGGCATTTTCACAATCCATTTTCTAAAAGCAAACTGACATGCTTGCAATGGCTGAACTAAAATAGATGGGTTTTTGGGTCAAAATGAACTAAGATGTTAAGAATAGCTGTGAAAATTAGGAACCATTATGTTTGTATTTTCATGAAATCCCATGTCAATATGTATGTCTGAAAGAAGATATTCCACCAAAGATTTTACAACAATTGAGAAAAATGGGCTGGAACATCTGCTGCTGTATGTGAAAGATAGATAGGGCATATAGACATGATAGGGACTCTAGCTACCACCATGTCAAAATAAAAGCGGTATTGTCTATAAACAAAAGTACATGTACCTGCAACAAGAGCGTCTTTGGGCCAGCGGCTGAACCAGTCCATGGTGCAGCCGGATATCAACGCTGGAAACTTCAAGGCCCGATTGCGGAACTTCTCCCCAACGGGAGAGAAGCACAGGACAACGTGGAGGTTCTGACGGACCCGCGACATGAAGTACTCGTACAGGTTCTCATTGGTTGGCGGACGCCTCGGAAACTCCCGCTTCATGACAGGGATGAGATCGTTGAGGATCTCGTCGATCTCGTCACGAGCAAACAGGTTGGACACCTGGAGGATAGACACGCACACAAATAAAAGAAACACAGAACGCCTTGTTTTACAATGTGTAAGAAATAGAATTTTAGAAATGGGTCAATCTAGCTCAGTTAGGTTGTCCAACACTGATTTGCAAGATGACAATGAGGTCTGTGACTCATCAAGGAAAGTATTCTTCTGCCAAGGTTTTCAAATATGAATCTGGACTTGAGGCATGAAGGCAAGAAGACAAACCGAACTCAGAGAAGCAACATCTGAAATAAAGTCCAACTTCTGCTACAACGTAAAACAGCATCATGTGTGAGGATGGAGTCAACTGTCAGGCCTTTAAAAAGAGGCCTCTTCCCACACCTCCATGACATCTGAAATCCAGTCTGCAGAGAGTTGTGCAGAGGAAGAGAGAGAGAGACAGAGAGAGAAAGAGAGAGAGCAGGAGGCTTGGGGGAGCATCTCTAACTATCTGACAGGTTACTCGCACACAAACAACAACCTCACACTAACGTCTCCCTCTTCCTCTTCGTCTCTCGGCTCTGTCTCTTTCTGTCTGTTTCTCACACACAGTCACGCTAACACTTATAAACAACACCCTCGCACAAACTTCCCAAACAACACACTGAAGAAAAACACCACTCTCCCCTGGTCACCACTTCCTCTTCACCTCCCCTGACAGAGCAATGGCTGCTTAAATCATTATCTGGGCAGGGAGGTACAGGAATAGGAGCAGGATGAGGAGGAGGAGGGAATGATAGGGATGCTACCATGATGAGGAAGACTTGAGAGAAAAAAAGTAAGATTAGAGAAGAGAAAGAGCTGAAGGAAGAGAAGAAGGATGGTAGAGGACAATGAGAGGAAGGTGACACATAACAAGGAAAGGCCAAGAAGGAAGGAGAATAAAGAGAAAAAGAAATATCAGGAATAAGAAGTGGAAGAACAGAGGAGGAAGAATAGAGACAACCAGCATAATCATGGGGAAAAGGACTAAGGAGTAGGAGAGGAAGATGAAATGAAAGGAGAAGGCAACAAAAACAATGAAGAGGAAGAAGACTGGGGGAATGAGGAAGGCAAAGAGAAAGCCAACAGAAGAACAGAGGATGAAGAAGAAGAGGAGGAGGATGGAGTGAAGATGAGAAAAGGAGGAGGAGTAGAGGGAGAGAATAAGGAAAGATAGGGGAAGAGGAGGAGGAAGAGTTGGAAAATGAGAGAGTAGAGGAAGAGGCTTTGGAAGAGACTTTCTTTACTCGGTTGGCTGCAGCTGTATCTTTCTCAACTATGTGTTACAGATTCAATTTATCACCTCCAAATCGATGAAAAAATAATTGAGAAATGCTATCTTGTTGACACGCAAAATGCAATTTGCTTTTTGATTTGATTGAACTGAGATAAACTGAACTGCTCATAACCCAGATAGAGACTGCTGTTGCCTCTCCTACGAGTCTGTGTTGCTCATGTCCTGGAAAAACCTTGCAACTTTTCAAACACGGAGAAAGAAATGGTCGATTTCCCCATTGATGCTCATGAGTACATAATATCCTAGAGTAAACTTTTAATGGCTTGCCTTGGTATGTAAGCTTTCGGTTTCAGCAGCACAACAAAAGAGTAATTGAGGTTTCTGCTGGACATGGATAATGCTGATGTAACTAAGTGAGAGCAGCGAGGTAGGAAACAGCACGGTTGCTGCATAGCAGGATTTCCTCATTAGAAAGTGTTCATGCTGATTATTCAAAGAGGAACAAAGTGGCAATGCATTCATTAACATACTGAAAGAATCACAAATACACAAATATACAAATGGTTAGCGTGAAACATACAAATGTAAAGAGGAGATGATCTATGTTTCCAAATCATTATTGAGCAAGGTCTCCAATTATAAAAATCAGCAAGTGTGCAAAACCTAGAGCATGCATGCCTGCATACATGTATATGTGCATAAGGATGCGTATATGTCTGTAAGTGCTGTATGAATGTTTGTGTGTGTATGTATATACGTATACGCATGTGTGTGTGTGTTGCGGGTCCTCCTGACCTCTCCAGAAGACAGGACGTTGTTCATGTACTCGAGGAAGGACTCGTCTTTGATCTCGTTGTCAGTAAAGATGAAGCTGATGCCTTTGCCATGCTGGCCAGCTGTCCGGTACAAGCCCTTCAGGTCATCCATCAGATTGGCTGTGTTGTAGGAGCTGGTGAGAAGCAGAACGCAGAAATTAAACATGCACATAAGTATTTTTCAGATTCTGCTATTGCTGCTAAGATCTCAACTGAGAGTGGGAGGGAGAGAGAGAAAGAATGGAGGAATGTTCCATAAATGCAACATGGAACAGCACAATTAAAAAAACAACAACACGGGCAACATGGGTTTTGAGTACAGATGAGTTTTGAAGGGTTTTTTTCTTAAATGAAGAAGAAGTTTGCTGCTCGTAATTGTTGTTCCAAAGTGCAGTACTGAAAATACTCAATCACCTTTGGGCTTTCTAGACTAGACTTGGGAACAGTCAGAAGAGTTTTGTCTGAAAAGCTCAAAGATAATGTAATCTGGGGCTAAACCCTTTACTGCTTTAAAAGTAATCAATACAATCTTGCCCATCTTTCACCATAGGCTGAAAACCCACATCTTCAAGAAACACTACCCTGACCCTCTTAGCACTTGCTTATTTGTCTTAGCTCTTGTTTATTTGATTTACTTAATTGTCTCATTTGTTTAATTAAAAAGTAGGTAGCTAACTTACTGCACTTTTACCTTAGCACTGGTTCTGCTCTTAGATGGTTGTTTAGGAAGGAAATGCACTTACGATTTCTGGTGACTAGTGGTTCTCTTGCCTACCTATGTTGAATGCACTTATTGTAAGTCGCTTTGGATAAAAGCGTCTGCTAAATGCCTATAATATAATGTAAATGTAATGTAAGTAAAAACATTCTTCTCAAAATAGAGATATGGTGTGTTGCAATGACGATGATATGTTTTTAAGAAGATGATAGACTGCTGTGCTTAAGAAAGTTCAAGAAGGTACAAAAAAGTAACAGAGAGCTGTGTGTGTGTGTGTGTGTGTGTGTGTGTGTGTGTGTGTGTGTGTGTGCGCGCGCGTGTGTGTACATGTGTGCGAGTCGGGGATGAGGCTGTGTGTGTGGTATTTCTGTCAGTGTCTCACAGAGCTGGGTCTCTCTCCCCCTCTTTCTCTCTCT
>CABFOQ010053468.1:6315-19996 GCA_900660455.1 Gephyroberyx darwinii
CTAGACAACCAAATAAACACTACCTAGACCAGAATAACTGGTTGCTTGAGGAATGCTAAAATAGGCTTCACAAAGTTAGATACAAAGTAGAGGACACAGATTTAGAAAACAAACAAGCTACAACACCACTAAACAACAACAATAACAACAAAAAACAGACCAATATGCTTTGAGAAAGAGCCAACAGTACGACTGTATAGATACAGGTAGAGAGTGAAAACAAATGTTACATTTCTATAAACCAAAAGCTGAAAGAGTCACTCATTTTTCTGCTGAATGACAATCAAAAGTGCTGTTGTTCACAAATGCATACACATGTACCTCTTTCTCGTGCTCTTGCTACTTACTGCTCTGTCAATGTTAGTGAGTATGTGTGCACTACTGTACCTGCAAATTACCACTGCTGCTGAGTAGAGACAAGGCAACCAAGAGACAACAGCACACAGAACATTTCTGTACTGATGGTAATATATTTGTCAGATAAGTGATTTTAATTTTAATAAATGAAAGCTAATTTCTGTTTTACTTAAAACTATTTTAATGTTTAACCATCAATCCAACAGAAATATAAAGTCCTAGAGTGAAAGATAAGGATGTATTTTTTATCATCATATATTTTGTAATCAACCAAACTAATGAATGTGAAAAAAGTGATAAGTAGCTATATTTTGTCAACTACAGTTTACAATAAAATAGGACGGTTTATCAGTTTTGTTTTAATAGGATATGCCTACTGCTCAGCATTGGGCAATGATAAAGTAGTTTTAGGAATGTCAGTCAAACGAAAGATACAGCCACAGAAACTGGACCTGCACTTTGTCAAATCATCACTGTGTGAAGACTTGTCTATAAGTTCAAAAAATGAAAACCCACAAACGCTACACAACCAACAGTATCAGCTGGTCCTATCTTTGTTTAGTATGTATGCAAACAACGTAAACCATTTTCTACTTCAAGTGATTCCACCAGAATCTCACGCTGTGATTGAGTAGGCTGGTAGTACAGCCTTGAAGAAGCCTACTCAATACATGTAACATTAAAGGGAAAATCAACCCAAATAAAAAAGTCTATGTTTAGTGTAAAACTAAGAAACCGACAGATATGAGTATTGTTTTGGTGTTTTTTGTGGAGGGGATGGGTTGCCATGTCAGGTAATATTTCAGATCTTGGGTTGAATTCAAGACTTTCAAATTCAAAGAATTGACTTTGCATTAAATGATTGTAGAGGCGATGCTCTATGGCAGCTATAGATGAGACACTTGTGAAACCGTGGTACATTTAGGTTGATTTTCCCTTTAAGAACCTGAATATTTGGGAACATCTAGTTTAATGATTTGTTTTTCCTTTCTGTCCACTTATTTTGTCAATGTTTTGTATAAGTGTGCTATACAGTGAAAGTCAATGAAGTGCAACAACAAGAGCTACTGTGGTTGTCTTTGTTTTGTTCAAAAAAAGAAGGTACTTGTTAACTTTCTTTTGAAAAATAAAGTGATATATTGAATTTTATTGAGTTTGAGTTGGTATGAATGCAGCAGACATTTCAATCTAGTGCGGTTTCAGCTCTGTTCTAGTTATTTTAAATCCTCCCGTTGCCTCTGTGACACCTCCATATCATTCTGGCACCAATATCTACCTGTTTCTACGAATATACAGACAAATGCTGTTGTAATTCGATCATTAGGTGGGGAGGGATACATGATATACAAGCTATGAGTGAAGTTTCCCAAACTGATTCATGCCCTTCCTGTCTCTGGCTTACAGAATCACCTTACTCACAACATGTGATCTGAGGGGAAGGAAAGAACAAAACACTTCACATACTTCCAGTTATGATACGTGGAATATTATTTTTTTTCATCTATTATTCTAATCCAATAAAGCAACAATGGTATATGAATTAAACATTTCATGTTCACAGTCAAATTGGATGTGTCAGCCTTGAAAATATAATGAAAAGTGTACAAAGACTAGTAGGTTGTGCTGAAGGTATCTATACCAACAACTATACTTATTGTGGAATATGGCTAAAGGCTATTACTTCCTTCATGGGATCACAATCTGTAGCAAACAAAAGGGATCACGCCCCATTTTGTTCTGGAACATATAGCACTACATACTAGCCTATTCTCCACCAAAGATGGAAACATGGGGGCTCAGTAACATAGTAACATGAGGAGCTCTCACAAGAGGGACACACACACACACAGTCTCTTATTGAAAACCATAAATGAACTGGAGTCAATAATAATCTTTAGTTTCTAGCTGTAGCACAGGTTAACATATAGTAAAATGTTTTTTGTCATCTGGTCGTCTTCCTATACAGATTGTTTATGGGCTTAGCTCTAAACTTCATATCAGCACACTCGATTTAATAAGCAAATTATTTATTTTTGAAAAAGTGTGATGCCACTATAACTATGAGCCCTAATTTACACCATCAGGTTCCACTGCAGACTGCAACACAGAATGTTGACTGAGTGGCAGAAGCCTCTGCAATGGCTTGAAGCCAATAGCCTGGGGTCTCTGTAGAGACCCTGCCTCCCTCCACACTCAACCCGAACCACAACACAGACAAGGGGAAAGGATGATCAAAATCGATCTGTGTAGATCAACTTGTCCAGCCCATAATAAAATAAAAACTGTCTGGGAAACATTTGTTTGTTTCCCAGACAGTTTTTATTTTATTAAGTGACCTCAACCCTTGTCGGGTTGCATAACTGTTGCATCAGTGCTCAGATGACACTGGAGTCAAGGCTGTCTCAACTCTTGATCCTCTCATGGCTTTGGGACCAACACAGAGAGGTCAAAGCACTGATAGGAATTCCAATAATCAGCTTATTTATCAGCTGGAGGTTGATTAGGCAGGTTGATTGAAGACACCTCCCAGGGGGTAAGGAGATGAGGAGACTGAGGATGCCATCAACACACAAGAAGAATCCAAAGAGAGAACAGGGAAGGTAATAATGAGTGTACATCAACAGTATGAAGGTGGAGCCGGGCTAATGTACAACAGGCCTGACCTTTTAACAGCAGCTGTGACGTTCCAGCTGTCCAGCCAGGTGAGACAGATTAGTCTGAGTTGGAGCTGCAGAAATACAGTCCAGTAGAGATAGAGCATGCTGGTTCCACTAATGATCCCACTCACGAGAAGGAGAGAGCCCAGGGTTCCTCTAATGATCCCAACCCATTCAGTCTGACTTTCAACAACACATACAGGCAGACCACAGTGCGCCCTAGGATGTTGTTTTCATTACATATCAATCCATCCATTATTAACTGGCCCGGAGAGAACCACACAGAGATGAGAGATAAATATGATTCTGAGAAAAGATTCTGACATGAACAGCATTCTGACTTGGGCTACCCTTCCTCTTAGCACTTGCTTATCTGTCTGAGATCTTGTTTATTAGCTCTTGTTTATTTGCTTCACTTGATTATTACAAGCTCTTGATTATTTTATTTACTTATTTGTCTCATTTGTTTAATTAAAAAGTAGGTAGCTAATTTATTGCACTTTTACCTTAGCACTGGTTCTGCTCTTAGATGCTTGTTTATCTGGTACGCTGCTGCTACTGCCAAAGATCAGGGCAGACTGCAGCGTGTCATTCGCTCTGCTGAGAAGGTGATCGGCTGCAATCTGCCATCTCTCCAGGACCTGTACGCCTCCCGGACCCTGAGCCATGCAGGTAGGATTGTAGCCGACCCTTCCCACCCTGGACACAAACTCTTTGAGTCACTCCCCTCTGGCAGGAGGCTGGGGTCCATCAAGACCAAAACCTCACACCGCAAGAACAGTTTCTTCCCATCTGCAACTGGCCTAATCAACAAGGCCCGGGTCCCCCGCTAACATGGACCACCCTTAGGACACTACACGTTATATTAACGTAAAGCATCCACTTCTGTTTAAATGCGTTACATTAACACACAAATTTGCACATTCACTTTGAACATGTATATGGCACATATTCTTTTTTATTCTATTATTATTATTTTCTTATCTCTTATATATTTTCATATATTTAGTGTGAATTTCTCTATTTTATATTGTATTTTTTACCTTTGCCTTTACAGTACTTGCTTATATTCTTGTTTTTGTTTTTATTCTACTCTTGCTATGTTTATTGTTATTGTTTTGTTGTTATTTGTTACACACTAAACACCAAGACAACTTCCTTGTATGTGAAAACATATTTTGGCAATAAATCTGTTTCTGATTCTGATTCTGATTGTTTAGGAAGGAAATGCACTTACAATTTCTGGTGACTAGTAGTTCTCTAGTAGTTCTCTTGCCTACCTATGTTGAATGCACTTATTGTAAGTCACAAATGCCTGTAATGTAATGTAATGTAATGTAAAAGAGAGAGATGAGGGTTTTGTACTGTATAGGCACATATTGACCACAAGGTGGCAGCAATAAACAAAAAACAAATGTCGCAGGATCTGAGTCATGAGGCAACCAAGCAAGAAGCAATGGAGGGATGTTTGAATACAAAACCAGTTTGTGTGCATGTCTGTCAGTGTGTTTGTGTTTCTATTTCTGATATGACACAATCTGAATGCAGAAAATACGATTCCACACAGAACACTGCAGCTGTCATTATATTACACAATCATTATACCAACAGGAAAGAAATTCAGTTTGGGTGCTTCAGATTGTCTAACAAGCTAACTTTTTTGACCACCATTAGCGTGAGCCTACCTGCAGGTAGCGTGCCTGGTGAGCAGTGAGGGTCTCTCCCAGAGGAACCACCACCTTCTCCAAGGTCCGCTGGTGGGAATGGGCCTGGATGTCTGGGCTCTCCTCTGAACGCAGCTCAATGTGGGAAATCAGAAGATTGGAGATGACCTGCTGCACCGCCTACAGGGAGAGATTGATGGAGGAGCAGTTAGATGGTTATACTGTCTCCTCACCTCCATTTCCCCTTAATGGCTGAAGTGGATTTAATAGGTGAACTAAATAGGGAATCACAGCTTTCACCTGGACTCAACTGGTCTATGTATTTCATGGAAAGAGCAG
The DNA here is from genome assembly GCA_900660455.1 of Gephyroberyx darwinii. Classification (NCBI taxonomy): domain Eukaryota; kingdom Metazoa; phylum Chordata; class Actinopteri; order Trachichthyiformes; family Trachichthyidae; genus Gephyroberyx; species Gephyroberyx darwinii. Next base: position 11,333 of record CABFOQ010053468.1, read on the forward strand.
GCTGCCCTGTTAAGTCCACTCAGTGTATGTCTGTCTTATTGAATGTGGCCTAATAAAGAGGGTTTTTCGTCCTCTTGACAATCATGGACATGGATTGTGCACAATGGGGTGCAATTCAACAGTAGGAAGGTGGTGACTCTAATATTTTGTGCACAGTGTAGGTCAGAATGCCATATAGACAGACCCACATTGTACCCACCCTGGTGTCTCCCCCCGGAGTGGCGCTGAGAGCCAGGATGCGGAACTGCTGAGTCTGACTGCCAAGCTGTCTGACCACCTGAGGAAAGGGGAGATAAAAGAAAACACGGCAAATCTGGTCAACAGTCACCAATAAACAAGCACCATGGCATCGCTGTCATCGTGCACGGAACATCATGGAGGAAGGGAACGGCCCTGTACCTGACAGTAGGCGTGGTTGCCCAGCGCCTTGTGGGCTTCGTCGATCACCACACACTTGATCTGCAGGGCCGGACAAGTGTCTCGGGACAGGTCGTTCACCATGACCTGAGGGGTGAGGAAGAAGACCCGCTTCGACCTCCACAGCTCCTGCCTCTGCCCCGCTGCCGTGTTGCCTGTGGGTTGGAAGAGGAGGACCGTCCATGTGGTCTTGTTAGGTAAAATAAATGGATGTCAAGAGTGTCCATTATTTCATATGTGAAGAGCATCATACCTGTCAACTCAGCCATGTGAGTCTGTGGGATCCCCATCACTTTATAACAGGCCTCGATCTGTTGCGCTACAAGAGGTTTGGTCGGAGCCATGAATACAATCTTCCCCGATGGGTACCAGCGATAGAAGTTGTACATGACCACAGAGGCTATAAAGGTCTTTCCCAGACCGGTGGGAAGACACACCAGGGTGTTCTGAAATAAGGCGACCTCTGATATCTTCAGCTGGTATTCTCTGATAGGGTAGTTGGTGGGATAGATCCATACTTGAGCTGACGAGCTGTCAAAGTCAGGAAAGTCTGGATAGCACTGTCCACCTGTTGGGGTGGGAGAGAGCCCAGTGCTCTCTACTCCCGGAGGGTTGTCATCTTGGACAACGTTTGCGTCAAGTTGCAGAGTCCTCTCAGCTTCATAGACAGCGACTAACATGACATCATCATCATCTTCTTCAGGAGATTTAGAGTCCTCTATCCGCACTTGGCACTCGGATGTGTGTGCGGACCCCTGGCCGATTTCACCCCATAGAGAACTGCGAGGAGGATGTGTTTTAAGCACAGTGCTGCTTGCAGTTGCTCTACGCCGTCCAGCTGCAGCTTTCTTGACGGCATTTTTAGGTTGAACAACCTTGTTTTGAGAAACGGACGCACCCCAAGTCTGGAACAAGGTCCTTTGATTTCCACCACTACTCATTTTGACTAAGTTTGATTGTGACTCTTAGCAAAAAAGGGCCATGCGACGAGCGGCAACATTGCTTAACAGAAAAAATATCTAAAACACATATTTACTTCCGCTCACGTGTTTTTCAAAATATGACACGGTGTAACAGCATTACTATTCCAGAATCATTTAAAAGATTCGAATTCATTTTCTTATTTCATTTTATTATATATTAGTCGCAATAAAATGTCTAGATAGAATCTTATATTTGTATGATATTTACATGATTATATGTTACATGAAGAGGCTTTTAATTTCTTGAGTGTAACACCGGAAGAAAACTAAAAGTTCGAGTTCATCTCCCGCGACTTTTTCGGCGTTACTATAGAAATGGAGAGAAGCGAGTGGGAGAAGATACTGACCCGGTTTCAGGTACAAAAAATCAATTATTATAGCAACAAATATTTTTGTTACATGGATAGTAGTGATTGCACGTTGTCTTTATATTGTAGTGGTGTTTTGCAGCTTATTCGTATTTTGTTTAGCCTGTCTAACGCTAGAAAATAGATGCTAGCTGGTAGTTAGCGTTAACTTTAGTTTAGCAGGTTTGCAGTTGCTTCAAGATAACGTTAACTGCCTTCTCTTCGTTAGGCGTGTGCCCGTGGATACTTGGTGAGAAAGGAAATCTACCGTGCGCAGGAAGATTTTGAAGACATCGTCAGAGAGATTGATGGGGACCTGGTCCATTTACAGTGGAGGGAGACCACCATCCCCATTCCGCACTTCACAGATACTGTAAGATCATTACACTATGATCAGATTGTGACCGTGTCGATTCAGCACATTGAATCATTCTCATGGTTTTTCCCCCATTCATCACTAGGATGGTCCATTGTTAAGACCGAGAGCAAGCAACTATGCCAGCAAACCGTTGAATCCAGGACTAGATGTCAGGGTCTGTCCCCAGAATCAACCACCAGCACCCCTATCAGAGGACAGAGGAGGAGATCATCCTCTCCTTCCAGAGAGGATAGAAGCAGAGAGAGATGATTCGTACAGCCAAAGACAGGTCTCCCTTTTTGGGGTTTGTTCCCCCAATAGTCCTGCTGGAGGGGACGGAGAGGGGAGGAGAGAGAGCGGTCTGGGGGACCAGGTGAAGAATGGAGAGGGAGGGGTGATGGAGAGCACAGGGGACACCACCACTGTCTGGAGCAGTCTGGGGCTGGACATGAACTACAGTCACCTTCACAAAGGTGAGAGTTGTGCAGCAGTGTTCACTGCCTATCTTTTTGTGTATGCAAGTGACTCAAAAGGCAAAAAAACAAGATGACTTTTGATCTGAACATCTCCATCAATCATTAATTGCTAATGACACTAGTACATGATTGCATGTTGTTGTTTTGTGTACACTGCAAAAATATCCAGCGTAACAAGTCATTTACTCAAGTATTGAGTCCTAAAGGCTTATTTTTCTTAAAAGAAGTGAAGAAATCTGCCAGTGGGGTGAGATACTGTCACCTATTGGAAAACCATTTGTTTGAAGAATTCACTTGAATCAAGTGATATTATCTTGATATTAACAGAAAAATTAAATGTTAAGAGTTCGTATTAGACTAAATTACTTGTTCAGATGGGCATTTTTGTGCAACGAGTGTTGTCTGGTTGTAAACAGCCTTGTTTTCTCCTGTAGCTGAGAGGATAGAAGCTTTATCAATCATTCTGAATATGTCATCCCTCTCCCAGGTCCCCAGCAGTACTGTCTGGCCCAAGAGGTGCCCCGTACCCCACAAGACCTGCATCTCCATAGAAACACCCTGACCATGGAGCTGCTCTGGCTTCAACAGGCCATTTCCAGCAGGAAAAAGGTATAATAATAATAATAATAATAATAATAATAAACCTTTATTTTACCAGGAAAGACTCATTGAGATTAAAAATCATTACAAGGTATCAAATAAAATCATGATCATGAATACCAAACAGGAAATAGGCTAATCACAACATGGACAGGCCAGTAAGTTTGCTTCTAAATCCTTCATCAAAGGTTTAAAAACAGGTGAGACAGGTTCAAGTTTAAGGTCACTTTGAAAGGAGTTCCAAACGCCCTTTTACCCATCTCAGTACGAGCAGTGGGTACAGTCAGCATTAAATAGGTCCTGAGAGCGTAGGCTGTAACTGGTAGTTTTCCACACAATATAAACACAGAGAAAAGTAGGGAGTAGATCCGGGATACCTGAGTATAAAAGGTGCAGTGGTGCCATGGTTACAGTCTGAGTGCTTTACAATTTGTTATGAATCTCAAGGCTCCATGATAAAAAGTGTCAATCGCACGAAGACACTGGGAGGATGTATGTAAATATAGAGCATCACTGTAATCAAGGACAGGCCTAAAAGTTGCAGCAACAAGCCTCTTTTTGACTTCATAAGAAAGGTAAGAGAAAGAGGTGTTTCCCCTACATTCATTCAGCAGTAACAGTCTCCTGCTGTAAGAAAATTGCTCCCTCTGCAAGATAAAATGTATTGATTGACCTCCAAAATTGGTAAGTAGGTCCATAGGACCAAGAAGTAGTACTCTTAGCATACTTTAAGTATCCAAATAGTATTCCAACCCACTGTATTTTCAGCTAGTGCCTGAGACAGGCAATAAGATTGCACTCAGAACCTGCCCCAAAGGCTAATAGGCAGCCAGCTGGTGCTTAGAAACATGGTTCCTAAAGATACATGAGTAAGCCTGTTTTCATTCCTACAGTCTGACAGTCCAAAACTAATTTCTAATGATGAGATTATATGCTCAGCCTATATTCTATCAGCTCTGCCCAGATCCTATCAAAGGGAGTCGCAAGCAAGGTTTTCTTTATTATTGGAGGATATCTATTGTCAGTTTATCCGGAAACCTTCAGTTACATAATATATCACTTCTGGAGACATTTTGTATTTAGGCACCCTGTGCCATAGTTGTAGAAGAACAACATAAAGAAAGAAAGAAACAGCAGCAGCTTGTTCATTTTTTCGTACTCAAACTGGGCTTTGATTGAATCATCTAATTCATTCTTTCATAAAAGAAGCTGTAAAAAACGTTTTCACGAACCCCAGACCACTGCTCCCATGAAGACTGCTCCCTTGACTGCAGATCCAGAGGGTGTAAAGGGGCCAAGAAGTAATGAGCACTGAGAAAGCCCAACGTAAACCCTGTTGAACCCAGAGAGAGGATAGGTAGCCAACCCTGGAACTCAATTTTTGAGTGTAATTGTGGACAGGAAACTAATACTTACTGTCAGAATTCACTGCCAAGAAAAACCTCAGGGGAATGGCACTGAGACATGGATGCTTGTCTTATAATTTAAGCTGTGTAATCTATTCCTTTCTACAGACTTGTTGTCATGCATTGTGAGTGCACTCACCCAGCCAATTAATTACAGTATATAACTTATTTATATTTAACTTTTAATGATTTTTCTTCCCCCTCTCCCTTCTCCCCTACAGTACTTGTCACTGAAAGAGAGGCTGAGCATGTCCTGACAGCAGATGTAACCAAAGTCATCTGAATTGAACTTGATACGGGAGTGAAGCCTTGACTCAGGTTGATGGCCTGAGCTCACGCAGTCATCTGAGTGGTATCTTTTTTAGCAATGATTTTATGAGATGTGCACAGAGTATATAAATTACTTTTTCAATAGTATTTATCATGTATTTATTAACATGTACATTGTTTTTATTTGTTGAAATTGAAAGAAAAAAGAATAAACTTGATTTTTGTAAAGAATATTGTATACAGTTACTATTTTTTTATGAGCAGCAAACTTCTTACTAACATTGTGAACTGTGGAAACAGGAATACCAAGGTCTCTAGAGATGGCCTTCTAGCCTTGTGAACACTGATGTTTGGTGATAATAGTTTTTCTGACATCCTCAGGCATCTCTTTTCTCTTCACCATTTTCACAGACGACCAAGGAAGCAGAACAGACTGTTTTATCACTTTAAAATGGTTAACTGGTTCATTTATACATGTGGGAAACCTGTCACAGATTAATTGAATTACACTGCAAATGAGAATCTATTTCCTCCAACAAAATAGATTTTTCAATTTTGAAACCATAAAAGATTTTTTACATTATTTGAACTTGTGCTGTTGTAAATCAATAGATGAATGTGTGAAAGTTGTTTCAATTTCCAATTATTTTCAGAATTGTACATTGTCTGCATAAAAAGCAATAAATAATCTAGGCCAGAACTGTGGAAAGAGATTCAAGGCATGGCCCCTGGCCCTGAACCAGTTTGTCTCTCGGAAGCTCAGATTTCCCATTTTTCAACATATTTAATGAGCTCTCGTCACGTGAAAAGTACCCAAACTGTACCCATGATAGGCACACTAATACTACTGTCTTCTAATGATATCAGTGTCATTTAAGGCCTTTATGGGAAGAGCGAGTGAAAATTGAAATTGTGTGTTAACAGCATTGTCCAACCACATGCCTTGTTTTAGAATGGGTCATTTCTGAAAATTTTCAGTAATTCTTTCAGCTGCTGGTTCTTGCACTTGCTCAGTATTGTTGATGTTAGTGAATCATTTGGGAGTTCACGCCTACTTTCAAATTATTTGGGAAAACAGACAACTGGGTTTATAGGTTATCTTATTGATTCAGCTTCCAACACTTGGACCCACCCATTCTCTCTTCTTTCTCTCTGTCTCTCTCTCTGTCACTCTCTTTTGTTGTGGTTGTTGCTGATGGTTTGGCCCACAAAGCCAGTCATTGCTGGCCATGCTGCCATGGCAACCAGGAAATACTCACAGCCGTCAGTGGAGTAGCGTGGTGTGTGTGTGTGAGAGAGAGAGGGGGAAAGGGAGCAGAAAGTGGTGAGTGGGAGTCCAGACAGACCACAACAGAGAGCTGGGACTAATTTTCACCTTTGCCTTCAATTCTGCGGTTTCTCTGCTTCACCCTCCGCCGGGCTAGTGAGTGTCTGAGCAATGTCTGTGTGTAAGTGGTCGTTGAATGTGATGTGTGCATGTGTGCTTGTTGGGCAGTGTGACCCAGAGAGGAGATTGTGAGAATGTGGTGTGTGAGTGTGTGTATCTGGTGTGTGTAGGTGGTCATTAATGTGTGTATATAGAGGATGAGGGTATAGTGTGGGGGTGGGCTGGAAGACACTAAACAGCCTGACTGAAATTGTGCTTCCATGTTATATGTGTGTGTGTAGCAGTGTGTGGACTCTTGAGAGTAACAGCTGGCTCAGAGATGGCTGCCAGCAGTGGGACCTCCTCTGCAGCCATGACTCTCCTGCCACCGGTGAAGAGTGTGGTGGTGTTCAGGAATGGAGACCCCTTCTACTGTGGACGGAGGTTTGTGGTCAACCAGCGACAGGTGGCCACTATGGAGGCCTTTCTGAATGAAGTGACCCAGAGCATTGGCGCTCCGCTGGCCGTCAGGACCCTGTTCACCCCCAGGCAGGGCCACAGGGTCAGAGACCTCCAGGATCTTCATACCGGGGGCCAGTACGTTGCTGCAGGCTTTGAGAGGTTCAAGAAACTGGAGTAAGTACAAGACGTACACTAATGTTGGTAACTCTGATGTACAGTTCCCATAATGAAAGACATGGAGCAAATGATTCTGCTTATTATTATAAATGTTGTCTTTATCGTATCTGTTGTTGTTTTCGTGTATAGTTACCTGAACACAGGAATGAAAAAACAGCCTGTTGCCCGTGAAGGAACTCAGGTAGGCTATGACTTCACATGTGGGCAGATCAACGGTCCATAACTCATTAATCGTAGTCTAACCAGGAGGAATGCACCACCGCATAGCTCAGCGGGGGCAGCCGACGCCACGCCTCCCATATCAAGTTGATCTGAACCATTCAAACTCCTGCCAAGTCAAATATGAAAATGACCATTTGTGTGGAGGATTTTCCATTACCGAGACAAGTCCGTATTTGCCTACATATTTGACACTTAGGCCATTTATTATGTTGCCATTAGTTAGATTAGATGCACTTTGTGTGACTGAGTGTCAGACTGTGCTTTTACCGCGGCATTGATGTCACTGGTTGTCATGTAAATCACCGGAAATAATTGGCTAATGATTGTACTGTCCATCAACTACACAGTTAGAGCTTGCAAGGCTCTTAAAGTGACACTGCGTTCATTAATGACAGTTGGATGTGTTAGACATCAAAAAAATACCCACAAGTCAGTCAAACTGTTACACAATAGATTCATCTAGGAAGATTAGGTCCTAATCAGTATGAACCCAACCTTACTCTTTATGTACTCAAGAATTCATTTCTATACTGAAATGTCATCATTGATACTGATAGCAAACCATTTCAGACAAAACTGACACACACACACACACACACACACACACACACAGAGAGAGAGAGAGAGAGAGAGAGTGCTTCCTTTGTATTCTGACCAACTGGCAACTGTTTTTGGTCTTTAACCATCAGTGTTACCTTTCTGCAGATTGACCATGAAAGAGCAGAGAGTGATTGTGTGTGTCTTGGGTCTCTGCCATTTGGAAAGCAGATTGTTTAGCCTGTGTGTCTTAGAGGCTTTGATTTAAAAGTTTTACACGTCTGTGTTGTGAGTTGCTGTGGAGCAATGCAGGAAGTGTGTATTTATGTGTGTGTGTGGTGGGTGATTGTTGGTAAAACAAAAGCGTTATGCCTCCATGCAGAGTTCAGGGCTGGGTGCATGTCTGGGCAGGCCTAATGCCCAGTCCCATACTGACGGCCCCACGCCTTCTCCTTTGCTCACAGACACTGTAAATACATTAAACGTGCGGCGCTTCAAAGTGGAAACATTGAAACGGTGCGTATTGACTCTAGCGCCACCAGATTGCATTGGTATGTGGGGACATGGGTAGGTAACAGCTTTGAGAGCAGCTCTCAGATCAGACACGGCAGGCGAATGTGCCATTGGAACTGACTGGGAGTGATATTAGTTTCCATGGCTGCAGCACTTGAGCCAACATGAGCGGAATAGTTATTCAGTCATTACACATTGTGGATAAGGGGCTTTGCTGTGGTGGATGTGCAGTGTAATTGATGTGCAGAATGTGGATGACATCAATCCTATGAGGGGAATTTCAAATGTGTAAAGACAGCTTGATGATGTTGTGTAACACTGTACATCATAGTCTGAATGTCCCCTCCAGGCAAGAATAATCCAGAGACCAAATGTCTCAGCTAAATGGAGGAAGTTTATACCTGTGCCGTGCATCATACAGTGAGTTCAACACACACACACACACACACACACACACACACACACACACACACACACACACACACACACACACACACACACACACACACACACACACACACACACACACA
>CABFOQ010053468.1:20016-34619 GCA_900660455.1 Gephyroberyx darwinii
CAGCAACAACAGTCAGTTGGGAGAGCGATCTCTTCCTCGGTGGTTCTCTCGGTCTGGCCTCATTCTCTCCGTCTCTCTACTGGATCAGGTTTTATTTCTGTCGCTGCTCCGGCCTCGTTCACACTGCAGATGAAGAACTGTTCGTCTGGACCACACACACGCAACATACATGCAACGTGTATTTCATTCCCACTTTGTACACACTAACACACTCAAACGACTCACATCAGCTCTCCTCCAATGAGAGGAGAGAACAGAAGAAAAAGAGACGAAAGGAGGAGAAAGACGAGGAGCTGCTGTTTTTTAAGGAGGAGGTATTGATTATTGAGGTGTGCACACACACACACACACACACACACACACACACACACACACACACACACACACAGCTAGTGTCTGAGGAAACTTTCTTTTACGTGTCTATTCAGTGTTTTCCGTAACGGCGATCCCCTGTGTCCGCCAATGCGATTCATCATTCCTCGGAGCATGCAGCAGGACCTGGAACAGATCCTGAGTCTGGTCACAGAGAAGGTCAGCTTACGGACCGGAGCTGTGCGCAGGTCAGCAACACACACACACACACACACACACATGCTGAGGTACAAACAGAGGGACACATAAATATCTCTCTAACCCCTGTGCTTCATCAGGTTGTGCTCTCTGGAGGGAGTGACTGTGTCCTCGGCAGGAGAACTGGAGACTGGCCATTGCTATGTTGCCGTGGGAACTGAAAGGTTCAAGAAACTTCCATATGTGGAGCTGATGGTTTCTAAAGCCACAGAGAGGTATTGTTATTGTGTGTGTGTGTGTGTGTGTGTGTGTGTGTCTGTACGCTGTTTTGAGCTATAACATGAGACAATAAAGAAGCTGATCAAAAAAATACTGTGCACTTACATTTCTCACTTTCTTTACATTACACTGATTTTCATTATTTTGTAGATATTACCCAGGAAAGAGAAGGCTGTTGAGGAGAACTGAGGTAAATTGTGATTTTCCATTGTGAACCTAGTATATACTTTACGTACCTTATCTCCAGCGGTGTGTTATAATGTTGTCAAATGTGTTTTGTCCTGAAAATATTGTCTTAACAGTAAATTACACTGGAGCCTAGAGTGAATTTGCATGTCGGGTTTGAATGACAGCTGTTAAAAGATAATTAATTGGAAAAACAAGGATAGGCAAAGGACGCCTTTTCTGTGTTTGTCTTAGAACAGGAAAGCAGGAAGCGGCCCTGAAGACAGATACAGTGACTCAGCTCTCCTTGACTCCCCAGAGGTAGTGAACAATCCTCCACTGTCTTGAATTCACCGCACAAACGCCACTTTGGTGTACCGTCTTTCCACTGGTTGCTTGTTTATTTTGGTGTGTATCGCCTCTCACGATCAACCCACTGGTTTGAAAGTTCTGACTGTTTTATTTCAGTCAGATGAGCGGAGGGTGAAGTCTACGGGAGATGAAGCTGCAGAGGTTTCAGCTCAACAAAGAACCAGGAAGGAGGGGACGGAGGAGAGCGCTGTTTTCTATGCCAGGCCCGTCAAGATCCGCAAAAACCGAAGCCAACCAATCAGCAATGGATCGGGTTAGGACCCCCAACAAACACATGCGCACGTGCACGCACACACACGTGCATGTGCGCAAAATGTACTTTTATTGTACAGATAACAAGACAAGACAGACCTGAAGTATCGTTTTTAATCTTTTCTTACCAGATGTAACATTAGATAAGATAACCAGCGTATTGATTTGTTTTTGTGTGCATAAGTGTAGCAGCAGCAGGTGCTTCTTGATGTCTGTTTATTACAGTCCGGCCCAGTGTGTTTAAAAGAGGAGCACGGAAGAGGAGAGAGGAGGTGCGAGGGGCTGAGGAGGTGCAGGAGGATGAAAACACAGCTACAGAGCTTCCTGTCGACCAGGTAAACATCATCTCGGTGTCTCCTCATTCCTTTGACTCCATGAAATAACACCGAAGGAGATATGTTATAGTCTAGACTCAACACTGAAATATTAAAGCATAGGTGAATTCCAAACCTAGCTCTCATTTCTCCCTTTTTTTTTCTCTTCTTTTTCTCCGTCTGAAGAGAGTGGCAGAAATAGTGGAGGACGAGGAATTACATGAAAGAGATGATTCTTCAGAGCAGGTGAGCACGATGCCAGCAGTGTTTTGTTTATATTCATCACAGCATACACTAATCCATACCTTCTCATCTAAATAAAACAAATGTGAAAATTAACACCCACTGTTAACGATATCCATTCACAATCAGGTACGGTGTCAGGCCATTAGAAATGACTGTCTTTATGTATAATGAAGGGATAATTTGGTAAATTATCATCATTTTCAGGATGATGGGCACATGATGGTCTGCATGACAAATAACTTTATCGTGCTGTTGCCAAGTTATGCTCAACTTAGTTCAGAAATAGGGGTAATTAATATGTGATTACACTTTTTTGGTTTTGATAGCAGAAAAATGGAAAGCCTGTAACCGACGAAATCACACCGGTCCAGAGAAGCGATTCCATCAGTCATAACTTTGAGTCTGAACCAGAAGCATCCAAGGTATTCCTTTATTTATACATTATTAAGTACAAGTGTTTATTCACTGTAGCCAACATAGATGATATAAATAAAAAAAACCATCAAACCTCATGTTTTTCTCCAGATACAGACGGAGATTATGAAGAGCGAGGTGCACAGTGAGAGAGATCACTCACACAAACACAATGGAAAGCAGGTGTGTTTCCTCTTGCACTTAGATGATAATAAATGTGTTCAATTTACCTTTTCTATATAAAATGGGTTTAGAAAAAAAAAAATTCCCAATAAAAGGTACAGTCATCTGAACAAGATAGCATCAGACAAGTCAGTAAGAGAAAATCAAAATGCATCTCAAGCCAGGGCTGAGGAGGATTGTGTGTCTGCTAATGAAATAGCGGTACACTAACACACATGCACACACACATGCAATTACCCTGCATGACATGAGAGCTTACACTGAGTACATGACACAAATTCAATCAGCTGTAATGAATTCTGTCTCCACACTCATCAGGAACCTGAGCCAAAGCTGGCCTCTTCAGACTCGAGGGCTTCATCGTCCCCATCTCACAGTCAAGACAGCGGAGGGATCCAAGGAAGGAAGAGGGAGTCACAAGGAGACAGGTCAAGTCTGCGATCCTCAAACTCTAAGAAGGTACATGACATGCTTTTTGGCATCACAATAGCCACGTCCAATCAAAGGTTTTGCTCAGTTGCTTTTGTTTTGACCCCGTTTTAACGGTTTACTCCAACAGGGGAGTCCACAGGATCCCCCGTCAATTATAGTAGATCAGTCCAGTTGTCAAGAAGGACTGATGGCTAACGAGAACGGAGGCTTCAACAAGGAGGTCACGTCCAGACAATAAACCAAGATCTACACAGATGAGCCATGGCCAAAGGCATAGCAGATAACCAAGCAATTATTGTTGACGAGATTATGTCTTCAATGACCTACGTGGCGAAACGAATGTCAAAATAAAGTGAAAAAGTAATGTTTGAACTGTGTTAATGAGCCGAGTGACAACATAAATACATTTGGTGTTGTTTTTCTTTTAGAAAATGATAGAGAACAAGAACTGTATTTTACAGGGATAACTGTGATGTAGATATTGTGTGGTGAATGTGTTTCATAGACAATATGTATATAAGAAACCATATTTTGTGACATCCTAAACTTAATTGTTTTGTTTTGCACCAGTCAGTTATGGAAAAGAGGACAGGTGAAGAATCAAGTTTTAACGACAATTTATTAATGCAATATTAGCAACATTCGCTGATATATCAAAACAATAACAATGTCATCTGTACAGTATCTTGTGTCTATTAAATATGTGGACTGTGCCAATACAAAATATATTACTTACTGTTATTTCTAAATAAAAACTATCTACTGTACAACAACACCCACATTTACCGCACAGACAGCAGGGTCACTAAGCAGGCATCGTTCATGTTCATGTTCCTTATATTTCCTTCACAAAGAGCATAATAAAATAACAGTGGTATATCTACACCGACAACACATCAGCAAGGGAAGGAGGAGCAGCATAAGAGAAACGGGAATGAAAAACAGCTTTATCCTCAAGTTAACCAGCAATTTGTCCTCTCTCCCTTCTGCTCTTCCCTATACACACCACAGCAGACAGAAGGCTGCCGCAGTAAAACGCCCCCGTTAAACTGTGAGGTGAAACTTAATTGGTCCATTCCAACCCTAACCTTATTTGTATGTGCTTTCTATAGTGTTTGTATAGACGGCAGTAGCATGGCGAGGCGGCAGAGTGCTTTGGAGTAGTGAACAACCAGGGGATTCTATGCAGGGACCATAAATCTAGTCTAGCTCTGAGGTGACCCCGACGTGAACCCAGCTCCCTCCAACTCACACTGACTTCATTTAGGTGCTCTTCTCCCATCAGAAGCTTTGCTATGGAGTCACCGCCTGAATTTAAAGCCCAGTCCTTATGCCTTCTTTCATTTGCCCTCTACAAACTCACTGGAGGTGTATGAGAATTCACTTAAGTCCTACATCCTAGGTAGGCCGCTGTGGTTACTAGGTTACTGTGCAGCCTGGGTCACGGTCAGTTTCTTGGTGTTGTCTTTGTCACTGATGGAGCTTATGACACACAGAGTGATGCCGGCCATGGTGAGGAACATTCCTCCAACAGCTCCTGGGGGGGAGAGGGGGATGGCAGAGATACAAGCAAAGTAAAAAACATAATCACAGTATTAGAGTGGGCAGTCTCAGGGAGGGAGACAGAGAGGGGATGACACATGTTATTTCAGAGGTGGTTTAACCACTCAAGTATCTGCAGGCACACTAATTGCATCTTTTCCTTGTACAAGACTCCTTACAGAGTTTTCAGATCTCCTGTGGGAATCCACCACACTGCCAATGTGACCGCCTGAGTCTACTGAAAAGCAAGCTAATATATCAATATTGTCAACATAAGTCACTTACGTTTGCCTCCAAACTCTTCACCGAGCAACTTCCCAGTGAGCAGGGTGCAAAGGAAGGTGAGTGAGTTGGCCACAGGAACAGCTAGAGATAAATCTGGATGGATGGAGAAGAGAGAAGAGAAGTGAGGAACAATGTTTGGAGGACTGAAGTCAACTGAGCTTTTGCAAAATGTCATATATTCTCCCCATCTATACTGCCAGGGATATTTTGTAAACAGCTACCCTAATATTAACTCATCCTCTAAATGAACATGGAGCTATCTGACAGTATAATGTGGCGGGAGACAAGAGTGTTAGACAACAAATTGCTACCATCAATAATACAATGCAATACCATGCTGTATAAGAATGTACAGTATAACAGAGTATAACTGATGTGCGGTGCTGAAGCTTGTAGCTCACCTGTGGTGGCAAGAGTAAAATAGTAGACCAAAGAGCCACACTGGTTCAGAAGGAATGGGACCAGGTACTGGACAGGAATTAAAGGAATAAGGTGCAATTAAGTTACGAAACATAACCATTTTAAACACGTACACGCGCTGGCAAGCACTGGAAAACAATGATTTCTTTTCTAATTTACCTTGAGATTAAGGAAAAGAAACTTGACTTCAGCCAGAAGCTGTAAAACCTTGTTGGTACTTGTCACATTTTCTATCCCCTCAGCGCCCCTCTTCAGGAAGGGGTTGGTGCAGCCCCACAACACAGCAACCAGCAAGAGGCACAGCACCTCCACTGGAAGACAAACACGACATTTATTTAATCAGCCACTCAATTAATGTCACATATTAACACTGATGTGCAGGACAGGACTAACACATGTCGTTCATTTCACAACGGCCACCTCACGGCTCGACGAAAATGGGGAAGACTTTTAACTACTATAAGAACTGGGCTCGTATGGAGAAATGTAGATAGTTTCACTAGTTAGCCAAAACTGTGGTCTGCGTTAAAAAAAATAATGCTAATATGTTACATGTAATGGATGTTTTGCGTCCTCCCAGTGGTCCTTCCGCACTTTTTTAACAATCTGACTGAGACTAAGAAGATGTTCTCGATTTACGACTAAATACTCAATTTCAAAACACGGAAATAAGCGAACATTTTAACAAAAATACCTATCGATACTGGATAACTTCGCCACTTACCTACGGACACCATTGTAATGTAAACTGTAAACGGTAAAGTTGCATTCAAGACACACACCAGTGTTTTTCAATTTTCAATTCCTCGTTGTTAAAAACGCCTAGATTACAAGGCGGCCTCAGATCTATCCATTATAGTCAATAATACCTCTAAAACTAGTAGAAGATTAATTAAATCCATGCAATCAGAGGTTAGATGAGCACAATCCTGTTGACGACTTACAACATTTTGTTGTTATCTTGAATGCAACGTTCAGATTTTAAAAGTTGTAGGACGGGAGCACACCAGCTGAGGGCGCAATGGGTTTTATTCAACACTGCGATTGTCGCACATTCGCCTCTTTATTTTATTTTATTTTATTTTTTTCTTTTCTTTTCTCAACATTAAGTCTGTCTCAGTATTGCTGCATACTCTGGGCCTTTGGTCAACAGGGGCTTCATATATCACTTCAAATACCATTCCCAATTCCCAGATGCTTTTTTTGAGACACTTTACACACAGGACACAATCTATTTTCATTTCATTTAATTGGAAGAACAATAAACAATAAAAATGAAGATCAGAAGCAAGGAAAATAAAGTGCAAAATCCTTGTCAAACTAAAAAAAAGGATTAATTTCAGCACAAAGATAGGCTGTCTCCACAAACATTCAAAATAGTATCCACCTTTCACAAAATAATCTCTGTGGTCTCTTCACTCAGCATGGTAAAAAAAAATACATGCAATCCATTTTATTCTAGATTCTTAAAACAAAACACATCTCAGTGATTCTGTATGGCAGACAAAGAGGACCAAGACAGTGTGATGTAAGATAAACAAACTGGACAGACATGTATTTCATATGCTGGTATATTTTCAGAAAAGTTGGTCAAAAGATATGCTGTGCTGCTATATTCCACATCATTTGCTCCAGTACACCAACAACAGTTACATGCTGTATATCTTTGAAGTGGATACATGTAGGTGTAAGTTTGTTATCTTATCCATACTCTCCTTGTCTCCTCCTGAAGTCTAATCTAATTCTACCTTTATGTCTGAACCTATAATGGTTCTTTTCAATACAGAAATGTACACACTTAAGACCAATGATGTCTGACCACTAGAATGTTTCACCACTGTTGAACACATTTTCTCCAGTTATACGATTTATGATGGAACAGCGGCAAAATGTACAGACAGTAAGGAACTGTGGCCTCTCACACTCTGAACACTGTAGTCAAAAAAGCAAATGTTCCCAAAAAACATCCTGTATGCGATCCACTGCATCTGTTTATGGTACCATCTGCTCATAATGTTTATTTTCATATACCCTTATATGATATCCATGTGGTCACCAGCAGTGGCTCAGTAAGTAGAGATTGACGCTGGTGATGCTAATGTTATGGATTGGGGTTTCCGCAGGATTCAGTCAACCTCAAATGAACTCAAATGTACACACAGTAGGTGGTTTCACATCATATGACTAAACCACAGTCTTGTCGCTATGTGTTCTCTAATGACGGAGCATCGTGTATGGTGACCAAGGTAGATCCACTGGTGGTGCTGAACTCCTCTATGTTGTTTCTTTCCCTGCTGTTCAGTTCCACTCTGGGGAGGCGGAAGCCATTCTCCAAGGCTATGTTTGAATTTGGGATGCTGCCTGACACAGAGCTAACCCCCAGGTGGCTGAGCGGCATGCTGCTCTGAACCGTGGATGATGACATCTTCTTCTGACGAGCTTTGGAGCCCCCGCTGGCTCCCAGGACTCTGGATACATGTGTCCGCCTGGTGACAACAAGAGACATTTTAGTGTCACCTTAAAAATCAACCCATACAACAGTGTTATTTTGTGAGTCTTAATGAAGGGAGAATATGATGTGAATAGTGATGGTCATGCATCTGGTCTATCATGAAATTTATAAATATAGCATTCATGTTTGTTTCATGGCCTGATCTCATGAGCCACAGCAACAATGCCCCATTTACCGAGTAGGTATGGGCCTGTCTAAAAGAAATGTCGCCTGACCTGTTGTATGTCTTCAAGATGATGAGGAGAATGGTGAGAATGATGATGATACCTATAACGATGACAGCAATCATAGCCCCCGAACCTGGGAGAGAGAGAACAAAAGAGAGAGAGAGAGAGAGAGAGAGAGAGTATAGTATTTACATTTGAATTCCCTTTGATCCAAGTGATACAATTCATTTAAACATTGTGTGTGTGTGGTATCATAACAGTGGCGTTACTCACATACATACAGAACAGAAGTCTTCTTGTCAACTGCATGGGTGCCACTCCCTTATAAAGCATCTAGATTAGACTACATGACTCAATGGGGTTTTATTCATCTTAACTCCAGTCATAATATCTTTCTGATTTGAACTTCAGTAGGGGAGATCTGATGATGCTGAGAATAAATACCTCATCCACACCTCTGGTTATGTCTTACAAATATCCATCTTAGAAGTCAAGGAGGAAAAAAGACAGGCTTGAATATGCACACACACACACACACACACACACACACACACACACACACACACACAGGTGGCTTCGTGTACTTACTCTGGATGAGTATTTGGTCTTTGGACTTGGTGGTGGTGGTTGTGTTGGAGGATGCTGTAGTGAAGTTGGTCACAGGTGAGACAGTTGAAGCTTGCATCTTCAGCAATGACCTGCACAGGCAGAACAAAACATCACATTTAGTAGGTAAATACTGTTTTAAACCGTGACTAAATAGCGCACACCTCTGTGATGATAAGAATTTACAAGGGTAAAACCAGCAAGTCAGTTAGAGAACGATAATTTGTGCAACCTTTGTCATGTTAACTGTCACATGATATTTGGGGAAGAAGGATAAAGGAAGACAAGGTGGAAAGAAAGATATTAAGATAACAATTATAGTGACAGGAATGAATGAATGTGTTATGAGAACCACAGGAAGGGGATCTTCAGAATCAGTTTTATTGGCCTTATTCCTTACAAACAAGGAATAAGATCACAAAAAACCATAGTTATAAGAGAAGTAGTATAATAAAATAGAAGTAGAAATTCCAGGTTCAGTCTTGAGGTAGTATATACGTAGAACCACAGACCACCACTATCTATAGTATCTTTAAAAGTGCAGCACAAAAACCTATAATGGTTATAAACCAGTGCATCACATAGAACAAAACAGCTTTCTTTAGCAGAGTGGACAACATGTTTATTACACATTAATGAGAATGAGAAACAATAACAAGTTCTCACATGCATGCTTGATGACATGGTTGACAGGTGATTGAATAACTGTGTTTACTCCTTGTCAGCCGGCTTCATGATCACAGGATGAGCTCATAAATCATTATGTTTGTTAGAGCCGTACAAAAGCCGTTTTTCCTTGTGTTATAAGTGTTATCATCAGACAGATTGATGACCTAGAACCACAACAATAGGAAACAATTCAAAGCCATGTTAGACAAGAATGTCCCGGCATGGCAGAGCATAGATGAAGTGATATTTTAACATAAAGTTATCTCATAATCAGTCACCATCGCTGAAAAATTCCCCCCTTTGAATCATTATCTCATGAATCAAGACTTTTTTTTAGAATTAACTAAACTGCTCCACGTTTCAACTGACAGGATCTAACCAATTAAAAATGTTCTTTATGGTTTAAAAGGGAGAAATTCTGTCCCCGGAGATACTGCAAAGATCTTCATCTCTAGAATCTCATGTACCCTGATGGTCTAGGAACAAACTCTACCAGAGACGTCTCTTCTGTGTCTCCTCCTCAGCTATGCTACTGTGTCCAGACAGGAGGATCACCGCTTGGCCCTTTATATGATGAATTATAGTAAATTGAGTTTTCATCAACAATGCATATTGTTACGTAGGCCTCATTGTGTTGTATATCCAGTAGCCTCAGTCAGTCCATCTTGGCATCTATCCTGTCTGACAGGTGAATTGATCTTAACTGATTGTGATCTATTGTGTACCAGTTCTCATGTATCATACAGAGATCATCCATCATTAGGAGGACTACTACTACTATTCAGGAAACAATCCACACACACCCGTAGGTCAGGGCTGTCCCTGTAAGGGATACTTCCCTTTACGTTCGGCTTGCTGTTAAAACGCAGTGTGACGTCAGAGCATTGCCATAACACACCATCACTGTGTGGGTAGCGTCATCATGGGAGTTCCTCATCACTTCTCAGGTAGTATAATGTAAAACAAGGAGGCGATAACATCACTGAGTCATTTAAAGCATGACTCAGACTTTGTCATAAATCAGACAAAGCATCAAGTGCTTCATTCAGGCTTTATTGATATCACCTGACTTGGGACCCAAGAATACCAAAGAATACAAGTGGATTGTATCCAAAACCATCAACCTCTTTGTCTTTTTCTGGAGTAAATCTTGTTTTAATGTTATTCACTTTTGAAACGTGAGGTCTATTCACTATTTGGTCTGACTTTTTGTTTTCCTGCATTCATTTCATTTATCAGTTGTAACTTGGTAGTCTATGAATCACCCACCAAGTCTAGTTTGTCTTTTATTGAGATGTAATATTAATTAATATTAATATTATTAAAGATGTAAGTTACTGACTAACCTTTAAAAAGTACCATCATTTAGATAGAGAACTGTAGGTTTCACTGTTTTCAAGAGGTGGACATCTCATATTGGAACAAAACTTTTCTAACTGAAGCTCTGGCATTGCTAGCATTAAAACAGTGAGTACACTGAGACCTTGCAGTGAGTCAGCTGGAAGTGCAGCAGTACAGAACAAGTGCTTCAAAGGAGAACAAAATTTGCATTGACTATAACAAGCTGAAAACCCTCATACACGGAAGAGCTGCCTCTGTACAACTGTGCACAATCTGTGTGTGCACGCTCACAGACACATACAACCAATCCCCCACTGTTTTTCTTCTCTTCCTCTCAGTCTTGCTGCCGTGCACACAAACAAACAGACACAGGTAGAGAGAGAGAAGTAGAGACACAAAAATAAGTGAGCTACCGCTGAAAATCCAGTTCAATATAGTCAAATCCACTATAAAATATGCAAAACATTTCATAACATCAATTTAATTTTCCATGCTAACAGCTGTGACCTCTGTGAGCTGTGCAGGAAGACTGGTGACTAGTGATGCATTTTCCTGAGCCCCCCTCGCCTCAGAACATCACTGCTGTACATGCATACATGCTGCCAACATGGATGTAAAGTTGACTCTGAGTTTCTGTTCAAAAATACACTGACCCCTACCTGGCTTGTTAGTTGTTGTCTATTGTGATTACATTGTCCGAGACCACAACAACACTATGAAGTTATGGTTGAAATGGTTGAGAACCACGAGCATATAGCATGTAAGAGCAGAGTGAGCATTTACAGGTCTTACAAAGAGGCGCTATAAACAATGATCAGGTAGGCGCTCAGTGTCTTACTCAAGGATACCTGGCTGTTGATTGGCACATTGGCTCGCTTTCTTTCTCCTTCTCTTTCTCTTTCTCTTTCTCTTTCTCTCACACTCTCTTTAATAATAGCCGCGTTTATACAAGTTATACAAGTTATATACTTGTTTATACAAGTGATTATTATTTATTACTTAAGAGGAACCAGCCTATTCGGTTTAAATTCCAACTAAACCAGGAGACATGGAGAACAGAAACTGGCTCAGGATCAGTGCTTCCCTGGTCCTTTGTACTGACACTCATAAAAGTTCACAGGGAGGTTATACATCTAGATTTTTCTTCCAGGCTCATGCTTGGATGAAATAACCGCTGGTCTGATTCCAAGGTGGAATGTTATAGGCATGGATCTAGGCCCCGCATCTCAGCATGTGAAATAAGGACAAATACAGTGACTTGTTGACTTTTCTGCACAGCATCCGTATCCACAACGCCTTACCCATTAATGTAGGGTAATCCTAAAGAGACCCAGCAGCACCTGAAACGATTTCCTCTCCTATCTGGGCACATCCAGAGAGCTTCGAGGCCCATTTACGATCACATACATGTGACATCGCCCATGAAAGCTAATTGACACCAACGCACAGAGATAGACAAATGGAGAGAATACAGGGGGCTCTAACCTTTACCTGTATTTGTGTGTGTTGAGATAACACACAGAGAGCAGACCATGGATTAACACGTGGAGAGCAGAACACGGCACATACAGGTAGGACAAGATTAATGGGTTTTGTATGAAGTGATCCTCAAACTAGGATTTTGACTTATCCTCATAAAGGTGCAATGAAAAATTGAAGAACATTGCGAACTAGAGCCTAAGATAGTGCTGGCTTGAATCGCACATATATTGTACTGTATTATCCAGCTTCCTGTTCAACAGCAAACATTGCACAACCAATTTCGCCTCAATGTTGACATACTATTATAGAGCCTTAGAGATTAGTAATGACATATATCATATTTGCTATTTGCAGAGGTGACAGCTTTTGATAAGTGGCTAATTGATCACATGCTGTATAGGGTTGTATAACACACAAGAGGGAATGTCTTATTGACGTTGGCCAATGTAACCAATAGTATGGCATTAATAGATGTCTATTTCTTTAGGTCCCAATTATATTACCCTTTACCTGATTTAGTATTGACTAGTCAGCGGTTTAGATGTATACATATACAGGGCTCAATGGGCTAAATGAGTTGAAAAATTAAAAAAACATAACTGTAATGTCTTGACTATGGAGCCTGGGAGTGGGCACAGGAAAAATAATTAGATGTCAAGGCCACAATTTACCACACCAAGAGGACAAGATGCTATTATGTGCGCACAAGATGGACTTTGTGCCTCAGTATGGATTAATATGAGTGCACAAGATACATAATGTTCCCTTGTTTTGGTTTAAATACACCCTCTTTCTCATTACTTTGTGCACACACCATCACAATTCCTGTGAACAACTGAACAACCACGTGTCCACAATTTAATAAAATGTGCATGTTTTTAAAGCATGTACTCGATTTAGCTTATTCACCACATTTCAAGCTGATGTCACCCACTTGCCTCAATTAGTTGTATTGATGGCATTGATAATATTTAGTTGAATATAGATTTATTTAGTGGAATCAGGCTTTTGATGAGGTATGATGGCTAGAGATTCATTACTTTACTTCAGGTAAAAACGCCCATACATGACGATACATTCTGCTCTACACTCACAGCAGTATGAAGGCTTGCCAGAACATCATCATGGAATGGAATTTGTGTGTTAGCAGCACAATGCCCACACACCCATTAATGCTATACTTGTTTGTTATCAGTGCGCACATGAAAAGGATCACGTCTCATTAAGGGATGTGCAAGTAATTCATTGCTGATTGGATTAATGCTCACACAATGATGCCATATAGTGCAAGTTGGCAGTGAGTATAAAATGTGTTTTATACTCATTGCCAACATTGCTAATGTCTTTTGCCTTTATTTTTTAACTCTAAACACAGTTCTGGAATCTCAGACACAATTAGTTTCTCGTCCATCAGCACGTGTCACATTAAGATGTAATCTGACTGGAAAGGTCAGCGGGTCAAAGTTCAATTTTTGAACAAGAGGTAGGTAGGTAGGTACTTTGTTAATCCCCGGGGGGGAATTTCTGTGTTACAGCAGCCAGACATAGAGTAACACCAAGAAATAAAGAAATAAAAAAATGCTTGTGATGCAGGATGCTATTGTTAGTAAGAATAAGAAGAAGACAAGGATATTAAGAGTTAATGGTCTCTATACCATCATCAATACGGAGACTTGAGGAATGTCATAGACTTTATAGTCGATTAGTTGCAAGGATTTGTATTGGTCAACACTTAGGGCTCTCCAACACATCTCAGATAAGGGGTTGGTGCAACCACACTGTATATATTACCTTATTATGTGAGCACATTGTACACACACAATGGTGGCATATCGTGCACACGTGTTAATACTTTGTGACCACTACGAATACGTACATATACTGAGAGTATGAGATCACAGCTACAATTGGTGATTGCTTGTTAGATTACACTGGAATGTATTTCAAGGGGAAAAAGCCTTTTCAGTGTAAGATAATGCACACCAACCCACAAAACAAACATCATTTCACTCAACTTGAAATAATAGGAAATCAGGTAGATTAGTGCTATTGAACTTACAATTCAATAGAATGGAATAATCTTTTTCCATTTAACTATAGATTTTGGAGGCAAAGGAATCTGTAACTGAAAGTAATCAGATTACGTTTGCTCTTCCCTCAGTATGTACCCTTCCTCATCGGCCAGGCTTTTCTTTGCTGCAATAATGGTTTGTGTGTTGTTCCACAAACCGCAGCTATTCACTTACACTGTAGATTCAATATCCTCTCTTACTCCCTCAGCAAACAATTCATTTTATTGGTCTGATCAGTGATTAGACTCTCAACACAGAACAGGAACAATTTAGTTTCCTCTTTTTATATGAGAAAGAGCCTGACAAAACTGGTGACTGGCTAGACTCTTTCCCTTCTACA
>CABFOQ010053468.1:34639-44784 GCA_900660455.1 Gephyroberyx darwinii
ACACACGCGCGCACACACACCCCCACACACACACACACACACACACACACACACACACACACACACACACACACACACACACACACACACACAGTGAGTATAACCTTGTCTCCTGCACACACATTCATAAACACATTCAAAGCATGACCTTCATCAAATGACTGTCTGAGTCAATATTTAAGCAGTCAATCCGAGCCAGCCCACAGGTTAATAAGACACAGATGAAGCTATTAGTTCTTCTCTCCCTAGAAGAGCAGGCATGCACCCAGTCACAGACAACCTTTACTACACCAGTTCTTTTCCATTTGTGTCACATTAAGGGGCATTAAGTAATCTATGACTTTTATCAACCTCTATCGGCGACCAAGGAATTGCAACAACATCGACAGGTCTCCAGCACAGCTTATGGTGGGCTGTAATTGACATAAATAATAATGTCACATTTTCACAACAGAGACTAGTGAGCTAATTAGTGAAGACGTAATATATCACAAGACAAAATACTGGAATAATAATACTGCTTTGTCATTTGCTTTTTGGCTTGAGAATGAAATGTTTATGTCACTCATAGCCTCCAATGTGCAATGTGGTATTGGTCAATAACCCTCACACAACCCCCGCACACATATTATGGTCATATTGTGCTATGGGACAGTAAAAAACATACTCAATGTGGATGATAAACAGTTAAACAATAACAATAAAAATCTTTCCATTGTAGTTCACCCACCTGTGACCCATTTCTTAGGTGTGCAGCATTCTAAGTACATATTGCAGCGAACCTGAAAAATCATTCCATCAGGATTGACAAAGGTGTATATTTCTTTAAGATTTCTTTGTTTCTACCTTTGTCCCTCTTACATACTTAAGGAGACAGAAAATATTTCAATTATAAAGTGCATCTTAGCCTCAAGGAGGAAAAAGAAATGAAACGACTCTTGCACAATAGCTTCTCAACTCTCAATGTTTTGTTAGCAGTGTTTCAAAAGACATGACAAAGGGATATTTATAGAAAGGCCACCAAGATAAAGGCAACCAGTCCTGGGTTGTGATGTCACCAAGGCATTGATTGATGAGCATGTCCATTCTGGCAAAAAGACTGGAATAAAGTACAAGTCTGACATGTTTTTAGAGTTATGTTAGATGTTGTTGGCTATTAGTGATCACAGGGATTACGTGCAGACGTCTGGTAAAAAAATATTCACAACAAATTAGGCACTACGACACAAAGTTGAATTGGATTGACGTAATGTGAATAGGCATTTATATAGCATGAATAAGACCAATATTCTCCTACATAGTATCATGATGGAAACCTGTTAAATCTGGGCTGAAATTTTGACTGGATGTGGGGCCAATTGGGCTACACTAGTCTGTTTGTGGTGTTTAAAGTGTCTTTGGAATAAGAGTAGATTTGTCCACTTGATGTATTATTGTTATATTATTACGCAAAAGTAGGCAGTAGCAAATTTCACATGAGTATATCTATCCATCCATTCATGGAACTTACTCCAAAATGGAATGAGCTCTTCTAAAGACGACTGTCTGACTAAAGTAGACCAGATTGGTCCTAATGAGATTGAAATCTTTGTAGAACTGTTTCCTGCTGAAAAGCCTTTTCATTACATTATGTTAGACATTAGTCTAATATTAGCACCTCCTTTACTCCAGTGTGCACTTGCGCAGTATCAGTATTAGATTATAAACATTCCTGCTGATGAGCCTACTTCATGAATTTGAGTTTAACACCCTGAAATATTGATTTTGTGTCAAAGTAAATTGTGTAAATTTAAACCCTTTTACATACAGTTTTTTAATCTGCAATCTTACTCTCAATTTACTTTGATGACATCTTTGCCGGTATCATATTAGCTGGTACATACAGTCAGGCTGCGATTAGCACAGAAAACATCAGTCAGAAGATACATTTGTTTCTCATGAAAACTGCTAATCCAGTACAACTAGGGATAGATGGTGGCTGCCCAGTTGCAGCCTGCATAGAAACGCAATCACTGATTCTGTTTACATTGATCTTAATAATGATCTTAATAGTAGGACTAATTTCATCATCCTAAATCAACTGAAATGATATTGTGAATTCTCTACCAAACTAAAGTAACTCATTACCTGGCCCCGACCCCACTGAAACTTCAAACGGATCCAATACAACAGCCTAAAATCTAATCTACAGTCAAGATTCATAGATAATCCACTTGCAGCTTGTTTGTAAACACAGTCATTGATAGATAGGAGCCACAAACACTAGAAGAACAGGTAACCCATCTATTGTTAGAACTGCACAAACAAGCCTTCAACCTGTTGATGAACCACAAACTGGTCAAATTAAATGATACATCCATTACAGGTCTAAGAAGTAACGTCTACCTCTGTGGCTGAATAACAACATAAGAAAAGCCTCAAATAAGTCAAAGCCACAAATATAATCGAGTCTCAGTTGAGTTGAACACTGAATATAATGAAATGATTAATGTAAATATTGCATCATACATTAGAAACTCATGGGAACTATCAGTGTTTTCGGCAGCAAACCCACTTCACATCCATGAAGTCATATTTCCCTGTACCACATTTGCAGACCCATTAGATGATAAGTGCTTCCGTTCCATCATAACGCACCAATACCAGATACACACAGCCAGATGGTGTTAGAAAGTGAGAGTTAGAGAGTCCTAAATAAATAAACTCATACATGTGGTTTGTTTCACCCATTTAACGGTACGTTTCTAAATCTGAGCCCTCTTTGGAATGTGAGCTATTCCCTTTCACCCGAGACTCACCTATGGTCTCGCCATGTTGTCTGGGAGATCCCCCTCTTCTCACACACACACATACACACACACACACTCACACACACACACACTCACAGAATGTATGAACATAGTATCTAATCTACCAAGAAAAGGGAGTCAAAACAGTGACCAGCCTTACTTACCTACCTGTCTAGCGTCTCCTCTTCCTTTCAGCCCCAGTCTTCTCCAGGTGGGAGCCTGAGCAGCAGCTGGCCCCCTCCCTCAGCCGACTGAAGGGGGCATAGTCCACCGTATCAGGGCTGACAGGTCTGGGGCTGGAGGAGGGGGAAATGAGGGAGGAGAAGAGTGTGCTACTCCGAGGGAGGAATAAGTCCCAACTGTCCCCGCTGGGGGGCAAAGGAATCTGCAGACAGGAACTAGATTGACTCAAAAGATTTTAAAAAACAAACACATACAGAAATGTGCCTGTCTGGTTTCTGTGGAGACCAGTGTGTGTATGTGAGAGGAGGAGGAGGAGGAGGAGAATAGGCTCCACGCTTGCTCACTCGTTGCTCCCGAGCTACTCCTCTCTGAGAGTAATAATCCCAAGCAGCTGGTTTTTCAGGTCCTTCCGCCTGGCCCCAAGGCGTGCCGCGGCCACTGATCAGAGAGCGAGGCTCCTCTCCATACCTCTCTGCTCTGCTCTCACCAGGTCTACCTCCTCTCATATCAGACTGTTTCACATCCCCGGCATGTCTCACACGCACTAGAGAGGGTGTGGCTGTAGGTGGACCTGTGTGTGTGTGTGTGTGTGTGTGTGTGTGTGTCATGGAGGATGAAGAGAAATCATTACTTCTCATTTAATGAGATAATTCTAATTGTTTTAACTCTTATCCAGTGTGTAGGCAACACTTTTTGGGTATGTGCACCTGCATATGTATGTATGTGTGTGTGTGTGTGTGTGTGTGTGTGTGTGTCATAAGGGCTGAAAAAAATCACAGCTCATTTACAGAGAACAGCAGCACCACATGTATGCAAATCCAGTGTGTGTGTGTGTGTGTGTGTGTGTGTGCATGCATACTTTTGCATGTGGGGTTCAAAGATGCTATCACAACTCCATTACTCTTCTGTGTGGACTAGTTGGAAATTAACTATGTGATTTACTATAGTTGTCCAAAGGGCACCGGGTGTGTTTGTGTTGTCTTTCCTTTTTCTGAGATAGACATTTCCATCACCTGGAGGGGATGTTCTATTAGAAGAAATTCCCCCTTTCAAACACTTTTACATTTGTAAACAAGCTGCCCACTGAAGAGCAAAAATATTTGTTTTATTAGAAATACTATATCTGTCAGTCTGCCTGTCTGTCCAACTATCTAACTGTTAGCTCTCCCTTCAGTTTGCAGCTCCTATAACACACCTCCCATAGTAGTCTTTTCCCAACCAGAGCCAGCAAGTCATCAAGAGCAAGCATCATGTTTCCTCCGAGGGCTAGGTGGTGCCATGACTATAAAGCAAGGCAGTGTTGCGCCTTTGTGAGAAAGTGTAACTAAACTTCATTTAGGCGGACACACATTGTTCTGCTTCTCCCAATAGGCTGAAAGCTCTGTTTACTTGTCTGCCTACTTGCACAATCCCGGTATCCCTATATCCCTCATTCAGTTGTGGAAGAGCACTTTTTTTTATCACGCAGACCATTACATAAATACACTTCTGAAGCTCTGGATCATATTTCACAGACATGTGAGGAGAATGCATGTTTCAAAATGGCATCTGCAATTGTGTTGGTTTCACACCAGTGCAAACAGCTTCTATGTGGAATTTGTTTGATTTTACTGAAGCTGAAGGGACTGATCACTTATTGCGTTTTAAAGTTAAAATTATTTCTCAAGATGTAATTTTGTTTCCAGAGTTTCCAGATATTTTATAGACACAAAAAAGTACAGTGGTCAACCTTTCTGCATTCTTCCTGCGAGAGATAAAAATGTTTACATAATTCTTAGCTTTGTAAGCGTTGTAATTTTGGAGAGTGCCTATAAAGAATCTGGAAGTACTGGTCCCATTAGCACCCATCAGGGCCATGTTAATCTGATCTGTTCCCCTTAGGTGAGCACACATAGCCACGTTCAACCCTACTTCCTGGTCACTAAAACAGTAAGGGTCATTGTGAGGGGGAATTCCCCACTCCCCACACCATGAAGAGAGAGCTTTTTGTGTCACAAGAAGACACTGGGCAGTACAGAATATGCCTCATCTCTGAGCTGTTACTCAATCCCTCTACTTGTAAAATACTAACAGCCGTCCACTGTTTTACCTCTTGATCAGTAAGCAGGCATGTCAGCACTCAGCAAGGACACAAAGATCCTTTAAGACCCAGGATCTTCTGCTTACCTGCCTCTTAATGTGAAAAGTGAAAAGGTTGGACTGGCTAGAATGAAGAAATCATTCAAATCCTCTCTTTAAATTACAGTCAAATAATTTTATTGTCAAAATAATAATAAAACAATAATACAGCAATAATAAGCTAGCGATGGCTAAATGGTAGACATTACCAAAAAAGAAAAGAGAAAGGAACCAGGCTACAGGGGTATTCCTAAGTGTTTGCTGATGCAGTTCGGTTTCTGATCTGTTGAGTGGTCCATTCCAAGCCAGAAGTATCAGCTCATCCCTTGAACCTAAAATTGTTGATACAATTCGGTTTCTGAACTGCTGAGTGGGCTGTTCCAAGCCAGCAGTGTCAGCCAGTCCATTAGATTGTTGGGATCAATAGCGAGTTTAGAAATCACTGCAGGGCCTTCTGGAGGTGTTGGGGGACTAATTCAACAGTATCTGTTATGGGAGGTGACCGCTTGATAACCGCAGTGACATACCCACGCTCACACACAAACCTGTACCTTGTAGAAGTGTCCTTGCTGCAGCAGTACTGTATTTATTGTGTTTTCTATTACCTTCTGCAACAAACTACTGGTATTCTTATCTTGTCACCCTAGCAACCACTAATAATTACCTAGCAACCACCTAGTAACACCTTAGCAACCACCTTACAGCTAGTGAATGATACTGCCTCACTAATGGTCCTGTAGATTTATGATGGCATAGCCTGATGTCTCTATGGTCACCATTTGTGGGTTAGTACATCATTCTTTTGACATCTGAGTTGGGCTTCTGTATGTGTGTGTGTGTGTGTGTGTGTGCAGTGTGTTGGGTGTGTGATTAAAAATAAGTAGAAGAAGGCAGGTATTTTACTAAGGACAACCGTGAGCTGAACAAGGTAGAGAACACAACGTTCCAGACGGGAGAGAACTGGCAGAGAACCACTGGATCAATATGCACTGTACGTGCCATGTGGCCACACGGCACGTACAGTAGCCAATTAATACATCCTCTTCTCCCTTTTGACAAATGAGGGATGAAGCAGTCTGTGTCACTGACTACGCTATTTTTTTTCTCGTGCAAAAAGGAAGTGGAATTTGCAAAAAGGAAATTGACAAAACAGAAATCTATCTTTACTCACTTCAATGAGAGGAAGTCATCAGTTTCTCCATGGTCAACAGAGGGAAACTACAGTAGTATTGAAATGCAATAAGCTGCTGAAAGTCATGTAGGTCATGGCTGCACTGCCACACAGAGATTCATCTTCCTTTTTTAAGTTGTTCAATTCTATATACACTGTTGTTCATTGAAAGAATGAAAGAATCATGAACTCAACCTTGCTGTCATTTTCTTTACCATGGATTCAGGAAATAGGACTTAGGACAAGATTAAAGTAGGAGACTAGAGACAAAGACTGGTAAGAGGTTTGCTGTTAAGTCCTTAGGGGAAATGTGAGGTGCAAAGTGCAACTGACAATATCACTGCACCATTCTAGCTTACTTACACTGAATTATCCAGTTGGTCGGTGCAGTGAAATGGCTTTTCCATGTACTTTATAGCCCAGTGTGAGACACCAGGCCATACTGATCCATTGGGAATCCATTAGGAAACTTATCTGGGAAACTATTATTAAGTAAAAACCTGTTACTAAATAAAAAGAACATATGGCAAAAAGGTTGACATTTGAGGAAAGGATGAATGATGAGGAGGGTGGAAGAAAGTACTGTGCATACACGTGAGAATGCGTGCATGTGTACAATCACAGCATGTGCTATTTTTATCTGCATGAATGGGCTACGTTCAGGCTAAGTTAAGTTCAGGTGACTATATGTTATGAAATGTGTACATTCATGCAATAAAGTCTTGTATGGCTGAAATTTGAAGTCATTCAATTCTCATTAACTTGAATAGACCATAAATCCTGCTTCTGTATCTATATTTGTACCTTAAGTGTGTTTGTTTCACACAAGTAAATTGAAAACACCTAAAATAAACCACACTAAACATGGTTTTTAAGAATAACTCTTTATGTATTTCTCTATGTGAAACAAATGACTATTATACTACACAAATAGAAGCGGATACTGTAAGAGACAGAGACCATCTCTGAGAAATAAGTACAGAACATGAAAATACACATACCGGTATTATAGAACTGTAAATTATTGCTTGTTTTGCTACTTTGTTTTCTGGATTTCTACAGTACAAGACACAATATTCATATTTCAACAGAAACAGTACAACAGTGACAAACGGTATTTTTGACCTTTTAGTAGACTTTCCCCAAAAAGAATAAAACATTCAAACAGAGTCCATGTTCAACACGACACAATGAGAGTTGGTTTTGATCAAGCATCTTCTTATTGAACTTGTTATATAACTTATTGTTATACATTTTTGTATTTTTTTCTTTACAACATAAAGAGAAGCCGTAACAAACTGCACATTGGGACTGGCCTCAGCAACAAAAAACACTTGGCATATGTACAGAAATATACATTTTCTTTTCAACTGTGACCAAAATGCACCCAGTTTCAAATACCATGACCGCAGACAGTAAAAAAATCTTCAGATAAGTATCTTCCTCCTCCTCTGCTTCTTCTTCATTATCATCATCTATCTCAGTAGTTTCACCAATCTGCCAGTACAGTAGTTTAATTCACTGGTTTTGATATAGTGCTTTTAAAACTGCACTATGCCAGTGTGGTGCGTTCGAAAGAACTCTTTCCCTTTCTGAGAAGATAACACGAATGTGTCTCGAGGACAAACATGGTAACAAAGACATTGATTTTGTTCTGCAGTGTCGACTGCCAGATCCCATCCCACCCCATCTTAAAATACTACCCGTCCTTTTTAAAACCCCTGTCTACTATTTTCAATAGTACACCCCCATAGTTCCTAAAGGCCTAAACGTCTCCAAGGTACACACTAGCAAAAGGAAGTGGACATGAGAACATTTGAGTGTTTCACTCACTGCATTATGCTGGTGAGAAGGCTAACCAGGTGTTCAGCTTGACAAAAAAGACACAACATAAGAAAGAAAAAGTTAAGAAAAACAATGTGCTTCCTACTTTATTTCTAGCAAGACTACTTTATGTAGAGGAAATTAATAAAACACTGACAATAAAGTGCACACATGCAGACAGACTTGTCTTTTGCTTACGAATATAATTATAGCAAAAAAAGTCTTTAGATTTCATGCTGCCTAATACAAATATGGTTAAGACTCACCACTGAAGCCCTGTTCCACTTGTTCACACCACTTCTCAAGCACTGGATTATTTCAATGATTAATTGATATACACTGATCTGATATGGGATTGTGGGGAGAATGAAAAATAAACATCTTTACGGTGAGGGTCAATGTACAGCAGCGTACAAAGTCTATGTTCTTTTTCCAGAGACTTCAATCAGGAGCGTATTTGTGGTCAGGTTTCAAAAACATAAGATAATCAGATACTGTAAAACTTAAAAAATGAAGTCATGTAGGGAAAAATATATTAGCTTTCTTTCTGCTCAATTTAACAAAATAAATCAGTGTAAAAAACTTCATTTCCTAGTGGCTTTTTTGATGTTGTGAGGTGAGTGAGTGCTTTGGTTGATATCTCATGAGGCTACCTTATTTTCCCTTTTCTCAGCAAAATGCTCTCCGGTGAACTACTAAATCTAAATGGACTGTTTCCGCCAACGTACTACTCAGCTATTTACAGCAAGAAGCAGCGCATTATTCGAGTTCACAACAGGGGGCGGTAGAGAGCCCCACCATTGCTTAGAGATATCAAGTGATTCTCAGTGCAAAACAAGCAGTAGTAGGTTTCAGAAAAAAACCTGACATATAGAAAGTGGGTTGATAAAACAACACAACCAAGACAATAAAGAAAAAAAGAAAAGAAAAAGATGTCATTGAAAACAAATGCCATCAGAAAAAAAAACCATCCCAAACCCCTTGAAGAAGATGAGGGGGATGAACTGCCTCAGATCTTTCAATTCCCAACAAAAGCAAGTGATGCAAATTTGCCATCAAATTGAAAAGACTGAACTGTCAATCTTACAAAAACCATTCAGCTTCGTTCCCTAAGATGTCACTTTAAACTCTGCGTGGGGATATGCATTTGCGTCAAAAGCATCATACCATTTCCCTGTCATCACAAACAACAATATAAAACACCTCAGCTCCTCAACTACGGAAGTAACTAAGCATGCAAAAACTGTTCGGGGTATCAAATACATATTAAGAATACACATCTAGTAGTTAAGCAAAAAACAACACCTCTCCAAATAAAAAAAGACAAAAGCGAAAAAGAGCAAAAAAATAACAATTCAAACAACCACCACAACTGGTTACATATGGCGCTCCGTGCTGTGTGTGATGTTAAATAGGTTCCTTTTTCTTGATATATCTTGTTAGTATTTGTTGTGTTTCTGTAAGTATTTTTTCTAATACAGTATATACATGCAGACAAGAGCGGGAACATCACACAGTCAATCCTGATGCTGAGCAAGCTGAAGCGACAAACCAGCAGATATGAAAATGGATGAAAAAAAAAATCATAAAAGACACATATATAACCTGAAAAACACAATTCATTTAAAAATGGAAAAAACATGTCTTTCTTTTGAGGTATTGCATGTCCTCAACCAAAGAATATTGCGCACACAAGACTGTGAGACAGAAGGAGAGGTAAGACTAACAAGCTAACTAACTAGCTAACTACCGAGCAGGACTAGCAATGAGAGCTGAGTGTGTATGATAGGTGACAGGTGCCTGCGTTGGGACAGGTATTTCTACCCCTCTTGCTGAAAACGAGGGGGTTTGGTGGGGTGGAGGCAGGGACGCCCACCGCTCCCCACACCGTCCGCAGAATGTGATGAGTGTGTGTGTGATTCTCATCCATCCCCTTCAAGCCACCTCATTCCATCACCACACTCCCCACAAACACCGTCTCGAGCAATGTTTGTTGGTTTGTTTTGCTTGTAGTTGAACTGAAATGAGGGGCATCGACGCTCTCTGTGAGTGCAGAGACA